>KK115522.1:15160-36850 GCA_000611955.2 Stegodyphus mimosarum
TCCTTCAATCTCTTGACTCTTTTCGTGAGCATAAACTGTGAAACCTTATGTGGAGGACAGTGAGCAGATCTAGGCTATGTCCTTAGTGTTGAAAAACTACAAAGTCAGGAATGAGGGTTTAAAAGTGACCCTTTAATTCAAATATTTACAACTCTTCAAATCGAGAGTAAGCCACTACTTGGGCTGAACTAAAATAATATTAAACTAAAGTGTGTTAACAAATTCAATACCTAACTTAATTCTAAATAGGACGGCGAGGGAAGCTTAACTCTTAGTGAAATGCAATTATGCGAATTTCACTAGCAAACACTGGTAATTGCAAATTGCCTATGAAGGCGAACTTTCAGTAGACAGAGGAAATCTTTGCGCGCACAGCCTTACGGCGATAAATCCAAGGCACTGTTTTTTCCCTCGTTAACTCCTGCCTTTTAACTGCTAACAGATATATGCGATTTGCATAAATATCTCACTCGCGCTAAACTCGGGCAGCAACTGAAACTTCGAGAATTCGATAGGAAAGTTCAAACTAAAAATAATTTGGTTAATTAAAATAATGAATGCTACATAGTTGCTATCAACTCATGATTAAGAATGACTTGATTTTGTATGTTAATTGCTAATTAAGTTTAAACGAACATCCTGCCTATTTTTGCTTAAATTTCTTTGCCTTAAAACTGCTGATTTATGCCATGTCGGGAATAAAATTACCGTAGTATGCCATGCATTAACAGAATGATTTCCTGCTTCCTGCAACTCTAAAGATTATTGCCTGAGTTCAAGTTCAAATGCCATTGATGTAACAATGCCAGTTTAATATTGCTAATCTGATTATGCTTACCCTTCTCGCCTCCGGGTGTTGATGACAGAGGGCATCATTTCTTAATTACTACCGCTATTGGCCTATGGCAATCAGTTTGATTTACTAATCAAGACTCATAGAAGTCAATATTAGTCGTAGATTGAAGATCACAAGGCTTATTCCTTCATCATTCAGAGGGAGCCTTCGTCAGTGAAGGTTGCTGTCAGGGGAGCTGCCAAATCTACTTCGTCGAAGTGCTAAGCCTAAAATCCGTTAGTGCTGCCACGTGGTTGCCTGTCTCAACGCTACATCGGATTGCTTTTGTAGAAACTGCATTTTTTAATGCTACTGCTCTTAACGGTATTATTAATACCATTTAAGCTAAGTATTTTTGATTGCAGATTTGCAATCATTTTATTTTATTATTTTGGATTAATTAAATTTAAAGTGATTAATAGTTTCGCGCCGTCTTGCCATTGCCTGATTGCTGGTTAGGTTTTGCCAACGGATTTGCGCGGCAATTAATTAAATTAATTGTATTTTTTTTGTCTTGCGTTAATTAATTTACGCATTTAATTTGATTTAGGCTTGGATTTCATGCGCACATAGTTATCCCCAAGCTATCGCTTCAGGTGATAGTCAGGAACCTTGTGTGCTTTCCGCCAACACATCTGTCTGTCAGGGAGGCCATCGTGTCACGAGCTGATTCCAGGGTGTTGGATTCTTTTGTGTAGGGCGCTGGATTTTTTTGATTTTCATGCGCAGCCATGGAGAGATTACTAGAAATTTATAAAGCGCAAATTTGCGAATTAGATGAAATAAGGTGAACTGTCTGATATAGAAAGTAAGTTCTATACCTTTTTACTGAGTTCATTGGATATTGTTAATGCTTTAATTAAACAAAACACAAGTCAGGATAACATCGCGAATTCTCAGGCTGATTTAAAAAACCCGATTGCGAGTACTAATCTGGATAATGAAGTTAGCGATAGATCGAGAAGTCCGATAAAGATTAATGATGTAAGCACTGATAGGGCGGATGAAAAAACACTAGATTTAGACACTACTTCAGATGAAGACGTTCCCAAAAGAAAAAGGGGAGAACAAACGATTCGCATGCGAAGTCACAGACAACCAGCCAAAAAAGTCAAGCATGACACACACATGCAAATTATTTCACCAGCAATTGTTGCCGCTTCTGTAAGCAACGCCGATACTCCAGATAAGAAAGACATCTGCCACAAGTGTAAATGTCAATAATACTCAAACCGCTGATGCGGTTAATACAAATGCTAATGCTTCCTCAACGATTATTGAAGAGGAAAATTCTAATATGGACACCACAGCTCCTTCGGAGAACTCTGATACTTCAAATGATAAACCCAAATCTAATAGGCTGCCGCCTATAATACTTAAGGAAACAACACATACATGGTATGAAATCAAAAAAATATTTCATATACATAAATTTGATTTCATGGGTTTAAATATCCGTAAAGGTATTAAAGTAATTGCAAATAATCCCAATTCTTACAGAGGAATTGTTAGAATTCTCAAAGAGCTCAATGTCGAGCATCATTCGTACATCCTACCCCAGGATAAACACTTAAAAGTTGTTATCAATGGATTATTGCTATCTACCACAGTAGATCATATAAGATCTGAATTAGAAGATCGTCAGTACACTATCATAGATGTTCATCAGATGACACGACGCCGTGCGGGTGAAGTAATTAAACTTCCCCTTTTCATAGTTACCTTACCCAAAGAATGAAACATCAAAAAAGATATTTCTTGAAAGACATATCGGCGATCTAATTGTCAAAGTCGTCGAATATAAAGGAAGGCAAGGCCCTGTGCAGTGTTATCGCTGCCAGGGCTTTAACCACACTCAGGATTTTTGCAACTACGCAATTAAATGTGTTCGATGTGGTCAGGGCCATTCTATAAAAGACTGTCCGGACAAAAATAACAAAGAAAAGCCGCCATTTTGTGTGAACTGCGGGGGGGATCACACCTCCAGTTTCCGGGCGTGTGAAAAATTCCCGAAAGCTAAACAAGAAAAACCCAAGACTTTTGGAAACCCCATTGTTGAGGGAAAATCTTACGCACAAGCTTTGTCCAGTGGCTTATACTCAGAGTCGATCAGTGAAGCTAAGAAAATATTCATGGATCTTGCCGAACTTGTTTCGGTTATACAGAGTGCTGGATTTCTTCAGTTAACTCAGCAGGTCAAAGATCTCAGCAAAACTCATCAGGTAAACGAAAATAAAAAATTAGATAATGGGTCAAGTGAGAAATAAACGAGCCCCTATTATAATCATGAACTGGAATGCGCACAGTTTAATTAATAACATTCAGGAACTTCAACACTTCTTATTAGTACATGATATTGACATCGCGATTATCACAGAGACTTACGCGACACCTTGTTATAGTCTACGTATACCAAATTATAGAGTTTTTCGATGTGACAGACTTAGTTATAGAGGCGGCGTAGCAATCTACGTCAAGTACTCACTCCAAGCTTGCCTTATCAATGAAGATCGGAGAAATGGAATGGAATCTGTGACAGTTTCGGTATTACTCCCGTTATATGGAATTGTATTTTTCACTGCACTATATAACCCGCCTACCAATGCAATCGACTCGGATATCTTAAAAGAACTGCTACCAAATGATAAACAGACCATACTGGCTGGAGATTTAAACTCCAAGAGTGTTGAATGGGGATGCAGAAGATCCAATAGTAATTAAGATATCCTCTTAGAGTTCATTAACAACTACCCGATTTACTTTTATGCTCCTACTGAGTTTACATATATACCTACTAATCCAGGCCGTGGAGATATTTTGGACATCTTTCTCACCACGTCATCCATTCCAATGTACCTAGATGTAAAGGTTGAATTGACGTCCGACCACTTACCAGTTATAGCCATCCTAGGCACAAATAAATGCGACGACACCAAATATAAGAGTGTCACGGACTGCAATTGCTACAATGATATTTTATCTAATAACCCACAGCAGATAACACCACTAAGATGTAATAAAGATGTTGACGCTGCAATTAATGAATTGACAAACAGCATCCTCAGTGCTTACAACCGGGCTCCTAAGAAAATCCCTGCAGATCAGTTTGCTGAAATATTACCCAAGCATATTAGAGAGCTAATTAAAAGTCGGAATAAATTGCGAAAAAGATGGCACATATCCTGGGACCCTCGAGTTAACAGAAATTTAAACAGATTAAGCAGAGAAATAAAAAAACTCATTAAAGAACACCGGAAGGAAAGGTGGAATGAAAAAATACAAAGTTTCAACGAGCCGAATAGCACATTCTGGAACTTTGCAAGAAACTTAAAGCGTAATAAACCCTGTAACAAACCGATCTTCAGTGGAACTACCATTGCTCTCACAAACAGAGATAAATCTGAAGTAATGGCTAAGCACTTAGAGCAGCAATTTATGCCAAATCAAGAACCCTGTGACTATGAATTCTCATATGACATCCAGTACTTTGTTAAAGACTGGCTCTCGGGTCCGGGAGCGCACAATAAGGTTGACTATACATCTCCTGCAGAGGTCATTGAAATTATTAAAAAGTTAAAAAATAGGAAAGCGCCGGGATGCGACGCTATCACTAATGTGGCGATCAAAAGATTACCTATAAAAATTATCACTAAATATGTTAGTATCATAAACGCCTGCCTTACGTTAAACTATTTTCCACAGACATGGAAGACTGCTAAGGTCATTCTTCTTACTAAACCAGGGAAAGACATTACAAAACCCGAAGGATACAGGCCCATTAGCCTCTTGCCGGTCCTTGGCAAAATCTTTGAACGTGTGATTTTAAAACGCATGAAACCCTATCTGTCCAGGCTTCCGCCCGAACAATTCGGGTTTAGGAAGGGCCTCTCCACAGTCAAACAACTGGTTAGATTATTTGAATTCACTGGAGCTGCATTACACAACAATCAGAGAGTCGCCTTACTCATGCTAGACGTGGCGAAAGCGTTCGACCGCGTCCGGCATGAGGGGCTTATCTTCAAGTTGATTAGCACAGACTTCGACAGAGATTTAATTCTGCTTCTTTACTCCTTTATTCAAGATAGAAAATTCTTTGTAAGTATTGGTAACGACCACTCAGAGTGCAAACGTCTCAACGCCGGAGCAGCACAGGGTTCCATCCTTGGCCCTATTTTATACAATTTTTATGTAGCTGACTTCCCTAGAGTCCAGCTGGATAGAGGTTTTTACTTAGGATGCTACGCAGATGACACTGCGTTAGCTGTCTCCTCACTCAGAGCTGATACTGCAATTGCAAAATTACAAGAACTCACCCCAGCTATAGAGCACTGGTGTGAGAAATGGCGTATTGCCATAAATGCGTCCAAATCTCAGCTCATAATTATAAGGAAGAAAAATACCAGAACACCTGTTACGGTCCGACTCAAGTTATTTGACACAGAGATTCCTCTTGTGATTAAAGCTAATTGGAGTCACTATCAACTCAAAATTTAACTGGAAAGGTCATGTTAGAAAAGCAATCAGCAAAGCATGGGCCACAATAACAAGTATCAAGCCTTTATTAGGAAAAGCTTCTAAATTAGATCTTGTCAGAACACTTGTATATTGCCATCGTTAGACCGATCTTTTCGTATGTGTCCCCAGCCTGGGCCGTCATTACATCCGCTGAAATAAATAAATTACAAATTCTTCAAAACAAAACACTCCGATTAATGACTAATTGCATTATTACGTCTCTAATGAGACCTTGCATCGTGATTTGAAAATCGAAAGAGTCGAAGAATTTCTACATAAACTGAACTGTAACTTCTATGATAAGGCTTTAATCTGTCCGCACATGCAACACTTCAAGGTATTTGATTACATACCATTGCGTGAAGATGTCAAAATTCGCCCCTATGTGGCGCACCTATCTAGGGATAATAATTTCCCTACTTAGGGACGGAAATTCCTGCAACCCATGACATTTATTTAAAATGTCTTCTGTATATACTTGTATATATCTATTTTAATATGTTATTCTCCTGTAATTTATCATTTGTATTATACTTGGTATCTTTTGTTTATTAATTGTATGTATTTTATGTATTTGTATGTGTGTTAATACACTCATACATAGTCAGGATATCACATACTTCAGATTTTATCTCTCCATGGCTTGCTGGCCGCTTGCGTACTGTGACGCGTGGTCACTCCTTTTCTTCAATTCCGACCTCCCTTGCTACCGGTCTTTGCTTTTTATGGATCTTGTGCCTAGCGCATAATTATCAAGAGCTGGAAACGTCGCGTTACAACAGCGACATCCGGCCATACACGTAATGACTATGACTATGACTTATTCCTTGGGCATTCGGAGGGTTGCTGCGTGAGGCATAGGACGGCTGAGCGATTGCTCCCACCAAATCCGGATTTCGTCATACGATTGCTAAGCCTAACCTGGCGTTAGCGGCTGCACGTGGTTTCGCTTACGCTGATTTCTTCGATTATATCCTGTCTCTATATGCATATAACTGAAAAAGCATTTTTTAATGCTCTTGGTGAGTAATTACTGATTGTCGAGTTACAATCAATTTTAATTACAATTGCTTAATTTTGTTTTGCTGCTAGTCTACGGACTTGGTGAAAATTTTACTGATTAGTAACGCGGTGTCTTGCCAAACGTACTGACTGCTGGTTTGGTTATAATTTACAATTAATTATTTTCTCCGGAAAGTTTAATGTTTAAATTTTCGCTTTTTAGCGGCGCGATTTTATTTTTTCGGACTTGGATTTTAAGCTTGCTTAGTTACACCCAAGCTCGTGCTGTTAGGTGCGAGTCAGGTGCCTAGTAAGCTTCCACCTGCCCATCTGTCTGCCGGGACACCTTTGAGTAGGCCCGGTTCCAGGGCGCAGGTTTTCCTGTTTTTTCAGGGCGCTGGATTTTATTTTACACGACGTCGCGATGGAAACTCACGCAACTATGGAAAGGCTGATCGAGTTTTACAATATACAAATTAAGGAGTTAGAACAAGCTAAAGAGCAAAATGGTGCGTTCACGGAAATTGAGAGTAAGTTTTATACTTTTCTCATCAGCTCGCTAGACATGATAAAGGTTCTTAAAGAACAATACACACCATGTCAGGATATTTCTCAGGTTACACAAAACCAAAGCACAAGCACACAAGCTGCTAATACTACTTCCTTTTCAGATAATGACAGGGGCAGAAGCACTATTAAATTGCATGAAGACTCTTCTACGTGTACGGATGCGGAGCTCACCCTTGACAAAGTCTTAGCTCTGACGATAAGGCCCCCACTAAACGCAGAGGCGACCAAACTGTCAGGTACAGAAATCCATGTCAAGCTGCTAAGAAAATTAAATTAAACACTCATACGCAGTTAATATCACCCACTATTGTCAGCGCTTCACAAAATGCCAGGACTACTAGTAATACCCCAGGTGTGGGCACAAGCAATGCAGATAAGCAAACTACCTGTGAACAAGCGGACAATCCGCACATGGACACCACTAATGATGTGGGCGATACTTCTGACAATACTATGAATAATTCTGACAACAATAAGGCGTCAGCACCAAAATCAAACCGACTCCCACCCATTATACTTAAGGAAACTAAATTTACTTACAGTAAATTACGAAAAATACTCATGCAAAAAAAATATGATTTTATTGGTCAAACTATCCCAGACGGGATTAAAGTCACTACTTCTTATCCGGACAGCTATAGAGGGATAGTAAGAACACTCAAAGAGCTTGGGGTGGAACACCACTCGTACATTCTCCCCCAAGATAGGAATCTTAAAGTTGTGATAAAAGGGTTATCGCGTAATACTGAAATTGAGGAAATTAAGGATAATTTAGATGCTTTAAACTACTCTGTTATTGATTTAAAGCAGATGACCAAACGCAGGAATGGAGAAGTTTCAAAACTTCCATTATTTTTGTTGACACTACCAAAAAAGGTGGAATCAGGGAAAATCTACTCGGAGAAACATTTATGTGGATTAAGAACCACTATTGTTGAATATAAGGGTCGGCAAGGCCCTAGTCAATCTTTTAAGTGTCAAGGCTTCAACCACACGCAGGCTGGTTGTAATTGCCAACCTCGCTGTGTGCGTTGTGCGCAAAATCATGAATCCCGGGATTGCCCGGATAAAAACAAACAGGATAAGCCATTATGCTGCGCGAACTGCGGCAAGAATCATACATCGAGCTTCAAAGGATATGTGAAATTTCCTAAACGAAAAGAGGAAAAACAAAAAACATACTCCAGCAGAGTAATTGAGGGTAAATCCTACGCCCAGGCGTTATCGTCGGGCACTTATAATGAAACCATCAGCGAGGCTAAAAAGGTATTCTCGGATCTGGCCGAGTTAGTCTCGGTCATCAAGAATGCAGGTTTTATTCAAATCACCCAACAAATTAAACAGGCCAACAACACTAATCAGGAAACTTGTTCAAATATGCATACAGATAATGGACCAACACAATCTAACTAAAGCCCCAATACAAATCATGATATGGAACGCGCGAAGCGTTCTCTCTAAGCTACAGGAGCTCCAAAATTTTCTTATTACTAATGACATTGACGTTACTATGATCACAGAGACGCACGTAAATCCCTGTAACCGCATGAATATTGCGAACTATAGATGCTATCGCTGCGATAGACTCAGCTACAGAGGTGGAGGGGCAGCTATTTTTATCAAGAACTCTCTACAATCGTGCTATATCAGTGAAGACCGAAGAAACGGCCACGAATTAATTACCGTCTCAGTCTTATTGCCTGCATTCGGCATAGTGTATTTCAGCGCTATGTACAATCCTCCTAGAAACCCATTGGATGAGAACCTATTAGCAGATTTACTCCCCGCGGACAAGCCAGTTATTCTTGCGGGCTATTTAAACGCTAAGAATGTTGAATGGAGCTGCAGACGGACTAACAGCAATGGCATTACACTGTTTAATTTTATTAATAATCATCCTGTGTACTTCTATGCTCCCTCAGAGTTTACGTATCTTCCTAACCATGTAAGTAGAGGTGACATCATGATGTTCTAATTTTTACTGCCTCTATTCCTATTTACTTAGAGACAAAAATGGAACTGACTTCTGATCATATACCTGTAGTTGCCACGTTAGGCACGAACAAAATTTCTGACACTAAATTTATTAAAAGGACGGACTGGAAGGTCTTTAATGAATTTCTCATCAATAACCCGCCACTTATTCAATCTTTGAAAACTACTTCAGGCATTGAACTTGCTGTGGACTCTCTTACCAGTAGAATTCAAAGTGCATATAACCTTGCGACGAAAAAACTCCCGGCGGAGCAAAATCCAGAAATTCTCCCCCAATACATTAGAAAACAAATCAAAGATAGGAATTAAGCTACGTAAAAGATGGAACCTCACGTGGGACCCAAATACTAAGACGGAATTAAATAAATTGAATCGACTCATCAAGAAAAATATTATTAATCATAGAATTGAAAAAAGGAAATGAAAAAATAGAAAAATTTAATGAACCTGGAAATGACTTCTGGACCTTTATCAAAACGACTCAAACGCACCCCAGTTTGCAATAAACCTATTACTAATGGCTCTATCATCGCTCTTATGGATAAAGACAAGGCTATAATTATGGTTGATCATTTAGAAAATCAATTTATGCCCAACAATAACCCCAGTGATCTAATGTTCACTTATGATGTAAGATACTGCATCCAGGACTATCTTAGCGGCCCTTCGGCTCGTTACAAGACCGATTTTACAACCCCCAAGGAAATTACTGAAATTATCAAAAAACTTAAAAATAGAAAAGCGCCAGGATACGACGATATTAATAATATTACGATTAAGAATTTGCCTCTTAATATCATTACCAAATTCAGTGGTATTCTAAACGCCTGTCTGGATAAATCCTATTTCCCCAATAAATGGAAAACAGCTAAAATTATTTTATTACCAAAACCAGGCAAAGATTGCACGACTCCTGAAGGATATAGGCCAATCAGCCTACTGCCCGGACTTGGCAAGATATACGAAAGAGTGATTCTACGCAGAATGGAACAGTATATTGAAAGACTTCCTCCGGAGCAATTCGGATTCAGAAAAGCATTATATACTACTAAACAATTAGTCAGGTTAGCTGAATTTATTGGTTCAGCTTTATACAATAATCAGAAAGTTGCCCTCCTCATGCTAGACGTGGCGAAAGCTTTCGATCGCGTCTGGCATGAGGGGCTTATTTTCAAGCTCATGTGACTGAATTTTCAAAGAGAAATGACTCAACTAATATACTCTTTTATTAAAAATAGAAATTTCTTTGCCTCCATCGGAAATGATACCTCAGATCTCAGATGCATCAGAGCGGGTATAGCACAGGGCTCTATTTTGGGCCCTGTCCTTTATCTATTCTATGTTGCTGATTTTCCAAATGCACAGAAAAATTTAAATAACTTCCTCGGATGCTACGCTGACGATACGGCGCTTGCCGTTAAATCACTTAGCCCTACCATTGCAATCAATAAACTTCAGGAAATTATGCCTGATATCGAACATTAGTGTACCAAATGGAGGATAGCAATTAATGCTGACAAGTCACAGCTTGTGATTATTGGTAAAAAACTCTCCCGTAACCCACCAGATGTGAAATTAAAACTATTCAATACAGAAGTCCCACTTGACACTAAGGCCAAATATTTAGGAATGACAATTGCACAAAGATTCACCTGGACGGAACACATTAAAAATGTACGTAGCAAAGCATACGGTTACATGAAAAGTCTCATGCCTTTATTAGGTAGATATTCTCAATTAGATTTAAAGCGGAAAAGGCATGTATACATCGCTATTATCCGACCGATCATGTGCTATGCCTCTCCTGCCTGGGTAACTGTGAGCAATAGAGATCTTAATAAAATTCAAATCATACAAAACAAATTCTTGAGGCTTATTACTAATGCCCATTACTACGTTTCGAACGAAACTCTGCATAGGGATTTGAAAATTGAATATATTGACTTTATCAACAGAATGAATGAAAATTTTTTCAATAAGGCGCTGACATGCCCTTACTTAAATCAATTCGAAGTTTTCAACTACATTATTCTGGAAGAAGACAAAAATATTCGTCCGCTTGTGGCCCACCTTTGTGGATCAAATTTTCCTACGTTATTGACCTGCTATCTTTATTTGTCATTGCATTTTACTTACTTTATGATTTGTATTTTCACTTTTTATCTTCTGTACTATACCTGTATATATTGTATATATTTTGTATTGCTTTATTTTGTAATTGTTTTTATGATCTTCACATGTCAGGAACATTACGCGTTGGCTCGGTCAGTCTTGCACTTGCTTTAATTGCAGCTCTTTCTCTGGACTCCTTTACCTTGTGACGCTGGGTCACCCCCCTCTTTCCACTTCTATCCATCTGTCACTTGTCTGGACTGCTTTACTGTCATGTGCCTTCTCGGCAAAGTTATCAGGAGCCGATAACGCCGCATTTACTAGCGGCACTTCGGCTATAGTTATATGGACTGGACTGGACTGGCTTATTCCTTCTGGTTCCTGTTCCTGCCATTTCCAGCCCGCATTGGAAGACGATATTGCGATGCGTGCAGTCCGATGATAACTGCCGTGGTTCCAGTCTACAAGATGATTTTTCCTGGATTCTCAAAAGAGGCTACGATGTGAGCGACTGCCGTGGCCGGTATACTGTCTTCATGAAGGCGGCATCTTCAGCACAAGTTTTTTTCCCGAATTAGCAGCGATGATTTTCCAATCTGTGATTCCTTGTGTGTAATTACAATGAGCGGCGTTTTGTTGGTTCAAGTGCTCTCAAGGATTAATTTAAGGATTTAATTTTACAACTTTAAACTTTTTTTTTTGCATCACTTCTTAACAATACATATTCTTTGGCTGAGTGTCGGGCGTCATACGTTGAACGAGTAGTACGTTGTATTATGTGCTACACCCCGCTTCTCCGCACCGAGGGCGGAGCGAGCGCTACTAGTTTCGTTTACTTTTTGACGAGAACGGTGCGGTGTCAGAAAGAAACCATCCGAGTTGTCTCTTTTGAGCTATATTTTTGTTGGCAAAATTTAGTTAAACCTGATAAAATAATTATGGCAGATGTAGAAAAAGTTATGTGTGTCTAGACCTTTATCCGGGCTAAAAATAGCATTCAGTATTGAAAGTTAACCTTTGTCCTTCACGTATAAGACGCACGTAACTTTTTTGAAACCAAATTTAGGAAAAAAAGTGCATCTTATATGCCGTCAAATACGGTAATTGAATTTGATATATATTTATTAATATCTCTTTTTTCTATTAAACTTATTTAATTCCTCCTTTCACATTACGAAATAAAGGTTCATTCCAAATAAAATTCGCCCATTTCTTATGATTTATTTTTAAAATTTGTATTTTTAAATAATTCTTATAAATTTTTCCAAAAATATTTTGTATTATAAACTACAAAGTTTTTATCATCATCTTAAAGTAGATACATTTCTAAGCATACCTGCAAAAAATTACAGTTTTTTATTCAAAATTTTCTAAGACATACACAAATTTACAGATTAGCGCATTCTGAAATTTGACATATTTGTTATAAGCGATAATAATGCCAAATGCTAATGCTTTATGCACTTTGTTAAAACTATTTGAAAGTATGAATGATGACTTTTTTCCCGCTCATGTACAATGAAAAAAAGGAAAGAAAAATAAGTTGCTATAAATTAAGAAGTTCACTAAGTAAATTATTC
Source organism: Stegodyphus mimosarum (assembly GCA_000611955.2). Taxonomy (NCBI): domain Eukaryota; kingdom Metazoa; phylum Arthropoda; class Arachnida; order Araneae; family Eresidae; genus Stegodyphus; species Stegodyphus mimosarum. Next base: position 27,770 of record KK115522.1, read on the forward strand.
TTGGCGCAAACTCGAAAAAAATGCGTGAAGATAAATTTTTGAATTTCTCCGTAAATTTCGCATCAAATTTTACAAAATTTAATATTTTGGCATAATTTGAATCATAGAATAGAAATATAGAAAAATATTGGCATGTCATTTCAGAAAAAGTCCGATTTTGTGTCAAAATACCTTATATTAGAACAATGCTATATATAAATGTAACGTATATCCCAAGTTGCGCTTTCGAGACACGAAAAACATAATTTGAATTTTTTCAATCGGCCCAGTAGAGCGGAAGGTATAGAACTGTCCCATTTTTTGGTACTTACGGAAAATCCTATCGACCACAAGAGACGGCGCCCAATCACGCCAAACCATGAAACCACATTCCCTTTCGAATTCATACTTGCTTGGCACAAGCCTTAATGTTGCAACGCTATTGCTTCTCAGTTTTTAAATAAAGCCCCATATCGTAGCCATTAAAACATTTTTTTGAGGCTGATAAGATTACATAAGTTTGGAAATATTCAACAGCATGCTCTTCTGTGGTAAGCAGGTCCCAAATTTTAATATTTTTTTTTTCGAAAATGCATGATAAAGGGGGGGGGGAAAGGACGCTTTAGAATAATAACCAACACATGTACTCAAGGTTATATCAAACCCAGCATGTTTGAAAGAGACTTTTCCATTTTTGGTGAAAAATCACGTAGTTTGGCGTCTTTTCTTTAATAGGCAAAAATGGTCGACGAGTTTTTACGTAACTATTTTTGTTTTCGCAGTGTGCATTCACGAATAGAGTACGTATTAGGCAATCAGAGCATAAACCTTATAGCACTGACAGTATGCTTCATAGAAATTCAACATGAGCTGAAAACAAAGCATTCAGAACCAAAGTTTTCATGCATAGATGTTGACGCTGGGAAGGCTGTTCTCTAAAATCCAAAAAACTACTAAAAGTTCACACACATCATTTATTAATCATTTTAACACGCACTCAGACTCAATACAGGAGACACTTAACGAAAGCTACATAGTAATAAATCAAAAGAGAAGTTAAGAGTCATCAAAATTTCTGCAGGCATGCGCAGATGCCTCAAGTTTAAATTGGAAGCACTCCATTCTATACTGTGGGGTTGTAACATTTCCTCCCACCTTGCATTCTGATGTAGGAATACAACCAAAGTCTCAATGAGATAAGTTATAAATTCAGTCTCTGAGTTGGTTTTACTATACGTCTATATCTAGTTTCTACCACGGAACATTCCAGACTGTCTTCAACTTCAAGAGGATAAAGTCTTTGGTAGGGTCCAACTAGTTCGCCCTTCATCGTTTTTACGTTAGCAACACGAGTATTTTTGTCTTGTCCGGGATAAAGTTCAAGTATTTTGCCTATAGGCCAATCTATTCGTTTGCTGAATTCTTAACTACGGCTCGAAGAGGCAAAAATTGGCCAGGAGTCATTACCTCATCTTCTTTCAGTTTTTCAATTATTCCATCCTTTAACCACGTTTGTAAGACCTCTTGATAGGCTTCTAAGATGTTACCTGTTTTCAGTCTCTTAACTGTAGTGCGCAATCTTCTTTCGGCTAAGTCTTTACCTTCAGGAAGCGTGGGATGCAATTTGAGCCAAGGTAATGTTACTTCGTACCTTCCCTCATTATTAACTTTTAGACTACGCTGAAAATGTACAAGTGCAGCTTGTTGCAATTCCGCAGCAGTTTGGCTTTCAATTGGATCTACAATGTCTATACGCTCTAAACTCCCCATGGAAGGTTAAAGTCATTGGTGAGTAGAGATATGATAGACAAATAAGATTCAGATACTTTGGATACCTGTGGAATCTTCCCATGAGTGTCCAGCCTAAATGAGAACCAACTGCAACAGGTCCATCAGCCAAAACTTATACTTTACCATTTAAAAGTTTACCAGCCACATCCGCTCCGATAAGTAGATGAATCTCAAAATCAGTTTCCTGTAAGGCGTTACTGGTACTATCAGTTAAAGTTATTTTCCTCTTGCGAAGATCTGTCATCCATGGTTCTTGCGGAGTTTTCATTACATCATCGCAAATCTTTTCTTGTTCTAATACTTCAAAATTACAACTGTAATTCTCATCTAAACTAGTCAAATACACTCTAAAACGGCGATGTTTCTGTTGAGGAGATTCAAGACCACTAAATAAACTGTGAACTACTGGTATCTCTTCTAAACACTCATAGTTCAGTAGCTTAACTGCTTTCGCACTAATATAAGAATGTTGACTTCCTGTGTAACATATAAATGTATAATATCATAAAGGGCTCTTACGACGTGTCTGCCAATTTTACCCCTAAGATAAACTTGCGATGTTTGTAACAGTACGCCTGTTGAGTTAGACTGACTTGTAAGGGCCTGATCCTTGAACTGGGTACAGTTCGGATTTTCAACAACACAAAATACTGATTCTGATCTCTTGTTCTTGTTTGTTTGCTTTGAACATTTAATCATTTATTTGTACCACTACCACTCAACTGTGTATTAAATTGCATTCAATTATGACGATTCCTTCTTGGTGTTGCAATTTTCACAAACGTGAGTGTAAATTACAAATTCAGTCTCCGAGTTGGTTTTACTATACGTCCATGGAACTATACGTTTTTACCACGGAACGTTCCGAACTGTCTTCAACTTCAAGAGGATAAAGTCTTTGGTAAGGTCTAAATAGTTCGCCATTCATCGTTTTTATGCGAGCAACATGAGTATTTTTGTCTTGTCCGGGATAAAGTTCAAGTATTTTGCCCATAGGCCAGTCTATTCGTCTGCTGTTGTCACTTCCAATGAGAACAACTTGACCTACTCTAAGGGTGCTTGGGTGTTTGCACTTAGAGTAAGATTTCAATTGACCCAGCTATTCTATCCGAAATTTTTTCATCAGGTCTTGTTTAAGTTTGTGATGATAACGAAAAAGTTTCATTAAATGAGTCAAATCGAAAACATCTAATTCAGGTAGAGATCCAGTAGGTATTTCTTGTAAAAATAAAGATGGAGTTAAAGGTTGTAAGTCTTCAACATCCTCTGACAGATAAGTCAAGGGATGGCTGTTGATTATGTATTCTGCTTCACACAAAATGGTAGCCGCACATAATGTAGTCGCGCTCGTCCCAGATTTCTTCTTATGATTCTTTTAGTCATTCCAATTAGTCGCTCCCACCATCCGCCCCACCAGGCGGTGGTAGGAGGGCTGAAAATCCACTGAAGCCAACTCCTGTACCTTTTGCCATTCTATTTGACAGAAAATGTTACTGGTTCCCACAATATTTGTACCATTATCAGAATAAACATACAAGGGTCTTTCGCTTCTCGATACGAATCTTCGAAATGCTAAACAAAAGGTTTCGGTGCTCAGTGATCGTACTAACTACTAAATGGTGTACTATGTACACCGCTCGAATCACAGCGCATGTGAAGAGGACGAACCAAGTTTTATCTTCATTTCTTAAGTATAATGGCCCTCCTAAATCAGTTCCTGTTATTTCAAATGCAGCTGCATTCTTTACACGATTTTCTGGCAAAGGGACAGGCATAACCTCAGCATCGGAAATTTCAAATCTTCTACAATTCTTGCAATGTCTCAAAACTTCACGAACTGTTTTCCTACATCTTAATATCCAGAAGTTTTCTCTCAGTTGAGCCATTAACATATGTACTCGAGCATGGCTTAATCTTCTGTGATGTTCCAAAATAAGCAAATAAACAGCTGGATATTATTGGCTGTTTGAAACTGTTAGTGTCATCTCGTTGTATGAGACGTGTAGTAACAAGTATTAAACCATCTTCATCAAGTTGAAGATATAGATATTTCAAAATGGAATTAGTTATTGAGCCAAAAGCTTCTTGCAGTATGCTTTTTAGTAATATCAGTTCAGCTTGTTCTATTTCCTTCATAGTCAATAATTGATAGAACCGTTCTAACTTAGGCTTCTTAGCATTTGCTATGAAACGTTTCCTCCAAGCAAACGTTCTAACTATCTTCAAGAACGAAGAAAACCTATTGTGGTACCAAGGTATATCCTTTTCAGTGTTGATCATGGTCGTCTTCCTTTTCTCTTGATTTAAACTTTCTTCGTCAGCTACGATTTGAGATTCTGGCTATTCCTCTGCTGGAGATTTTAAATATTTTGGTCCTTGTAACCATCTTGTTTCAATAAGGTATCTAACAGAACTTCCTCTAGACGGAATATCTGCTGGATTAAGATTTCCCGGAACATGATGCCAGTCATCAGGGTGAGAGCGCTTTCTTATTTCCTGTGTCCTATTGGTGACAAAAGTTGTCCAATGCTCATCTCGTTTGATCCAGCTTAAGACATTGCTAGAATCCATCCAGTAATGTGTTTCAAGATCTGGTCTTTTTAAATCTGTCTTCCTGTTAGCAGCTAAATGAGCAGCAATCAAACATGCTAGAAGTTCCAGTCTGGGAATTGTGATTGTCTTTAGCGGAGTTATCCTATTTTTAGTTCTAACGAATTCGCAAGACACAGACTCTTCGGTTTCTATTCGGATAAAAATACAAGCTGCATAAGCATTCTTGCTGGCATCAGCAAACACGTGTAAGCTACACTGCTTCTCTGGAGAAGTTCTTTTCGTCATCCATCTAGGAACAAAGATGTTTTTCTACAATTCCCAAAGGATCATATACACTTGTAAGGTTTCTCCTTCAATCTCTGGACTCTCTTCGTGAGCATAAGCTGTGAAACCTTATGTAGAGGACAGTGAGCAGATCTAGGCTATGTCCTTAGTGTTGAAAAACTACAAAGTCAGGAATGAGGGTTTAAAAGTGACCCTTTAATTCAAATATTTACAACTCTTCAAATCGAGAGTAAGCCACTACTTGGGCTGAACTAAAATAATATTAAACTAAAGTGTGTTAACAAATTCAATTCCTAACTTAATTCTAAATAGGACGGCGAGGGAAGCTTAACTCTTAGTGAAATGCAATTATGCGAATTTCACTAGCAAACACTGGTAATTGCAAATTGCCTATGAAGGCGAACTTTCAGTAGACAGAGGAAATCTTTGCGCGCACAGCCTTACGGCGATAAATCCAAGGCTCTGTTTTTCCCCTCGTTAACTCCTGCCTTTTAACTGCTAATAGATATATGCGATTTGCATAAATATCTCACTCGCGCTAAATTCGGGCAGCAACTGAAACTTTGAGAATTCGATAGGAAAGTTCAAACTAAAAATAATTTGGTTAATTAAAATAATGAATGCTACACACTCATGTCCATAAATTAAGGATAATGCAAAATCAGGCAAAGGAAGAGTTAGAAGCAAAACAAATTTGACTTATTTGTAAAGCTTATGTATTAAACAAAAGGTAAAGAGCAAAAAAAGATACTATATGTTTTATATTATTAAAAAAATTACCGATTTTTTTCTCCCTGGAGCAAATTACAAAAAGAAAGCCTATTTACAAAAAACCAATATTACATGGTTGGTATGATTGTTAATACATTGTATGTCTCCCAGACGATGTAATACAGTCCGTACAACGCCTAGGCATGCTGAGTATCAAATTATCGATCTGATCTTGGGGGATATTACACCATTCAAAAAGCAATGCTCTCCGAAGTTCCGGCAGACATGTAGGAGGAGGTTGAGGGGCGGCAACTCGTCGGCCAAGCATGTCCCACACGTGCTCTACTGGATTCAAGTTCGGTGAGAATGCTGTCTAGTCCATACGGGTGATATCCTCCGATTGAAGGCATTCGCTTATGATGTTTGCACAGTGAGGACGGGTGTTGTCATTCATAAACACAAATTGTGCGCCCATGGTGCCCCGAAACAAACGTACATTTTGTTGCAGAATGACGTGCCGATAGATTTGGGTTGTCATGGTTTCAATTTGAACATGCAGGTCAGTTCTGGAACCCAGAATAATTCCACACCAAACGAGCACCTCCTGCACCACCGTAACTGTGTCGTTCAATGTTGTTTTCTTGGTGGTAACGGGTACCTGGAGCTCTCCATATGAAAGTCCGGTGAGAATCAGACTGCAAGCTAAAGCTGGATTCGTTGGAAAACATCACACAAGCCCACTGTTGCGGTGTCTACAATGCATGCTCTCTACTATAGGCTAACCGCAGGCGACAGTGAGTTGCAGTAAGTGGAACGCATCTGAGAGGTCTACGAGCATATAGACCAATCTGCCCTAAGCGTCTGTATACGGTCTGCCTTGAAATTGTCGTACCAGTGGCTGAAGAGAGCTGACGAGACAGGTCTGAAGCTGTGCTCCGCCTGTTTCTTTTGGCAGTAACTGCCAAATACCGGTCCTCATTCGGCGTTGCAACTCTGGGGCGACCTGTGCTGTAACGTCTACTCATATTACCATCATCTTGGATTCGTTGCCAAATCCTGGGGATGACACTATGGGCAATTCCAAGTTCGCCTGATACTTCCAGTTGGGTACGGCCGCATTCCAGACGGCCGATAATTCTACTACGTAAAAAATCATCCAAATGCGTCCTTTGTGTCATAACTATTCGGTTATTGCACTGAATGCTTATAAAGCGCCTGCGAACTATTTTACTTCTGTACCTGTATTCCTTATATATCACTCTCTTACACTCTCGTCATTGTGACGTACCATCGGTGTCATCTGGTTACTTCCTGAAATTTGCATATGATTCTTGAAGACGTGTGTAGTGATCTTACAGGTGATATATTTATTTTAGAGTTCGATTTCCGTGTGACTCCGAATTATCCTTAATTTATGGACATGAGTGTATTTGTTGCGATACGGCTAAAATCTTCCTTTTTGTAACGGGAGGATCTGCAGTTTGATGGTAAGTGGAATTACAAAATAATGTATCAGATGTCACATTCCACTGTAATCTAAAACCGATACTAAATTTTGTGCATTTGGATTCTTGAGCCCATTAGCATTCTCATTTGGAAACTTGACAGTCTCTAACATGGAATAATTGTCTCGCCAGCCTCTTAACTCGAAGAGTAACAATTCTCTCGACTGTTCAACGAATAGTTCTGACTCTTTTAACACTCAAAAGTAGCAAGACAATTATCGACATAGAAAGAGTCTAATATGATCAAAGCTTTGTCTTTAAACTGAGGAGGAACATTTTCTAAATCGTATTTTAACGTGGCACTCAACAAAAAGGGACTGGACGTAAGTCCAAAAACGACACGACAGTGTCTGTAGATTTTCAACTTATTTGGATCACCATCTTCCATCCAGAGAAATTTAAGATAGTTCTTATCACTTTTAAAGATACTAATTTGCAAGAAGGCTTGTTTTATACCTGCTGTAACAGCAAATTCTTTCATGCGGAAAAGTTATTATCGCTGGAATGAGTTCTATGAGATTCAGACCTTTCGCTAAACAATCATTCAGAGATATCAAGTTTTTAGTATGTGCAGAGGCATCAAACACACGCCTAATTTTCGTTGCTGCGGAATTCTTAACTACCGCTCGATGAGGCAAAAAATGTCCAGGATTCATTACCTCATCTTCTTTCAGTTCTTCATTTATTCCATCCTTTAACCACATTTGTAAGACCTCTTGATAGGCTTCTAAGATGTTAGCTGTTTTCAGTCTCTTAACTGTAGTGCGCAATCTTCTTTCGGCTAAGTCTTTACCCTCAGGAAGTGTGGGATGCAATTTGAGCCACGGTAACGTTACTTCGTACCTTCCCTCATCATTAACTTTTAGACTACGCTGAAAATGTGCAAGTGCAGCTTGTTGGAATTCCACAGCAGTTTGGCTTTCAATTGGATCTACAATGCTTATGCGCTCTAAACTCCACATGTCTGGAACGTTAAAGTCGTTGATGAGTAGAGATATGATAAACAAATAAGATTCAGATACTTTGGATACCTGTGGAATCTTTCCCATGAGTTTCCAGCCTAAATGAGTACAAACTGCAACAGGTCCATCAGACAAAACTTGTACTTTTCCATCTAAAAGTTTACCAGCCACATCCGCTCTGATAAGCAGATAATCTCAAAATCAGTTCCCTGTAAGACGTTACTGGTACTATCAGTCAAAGTTATTTTCCTCTTGCAAAGATCTGTCATCCATGGTCCTAGAGGAGTTTTCATTACGTTACCGCAAATCTTTTCTTGTTCTAATACTTCAAAATTACAACTGTAATTCTCATCTAAACTAGTTGTTGTGAAATGAATTGAAGTAATAACTGGAGCGAGGCGCTGCTGTTCGTGACGTCAGCCTGCGTGCTGAATATTTTGAATGCTTTTGCTGCAGACAGAACTGAAAGCTGATCTCGGAAGCGTGAAAGACTGTCGTGATGAAAATAAAGAACTGTTGGCGTATTAAGATTTTTTTAGTCTTTATTCATAATGCACCCAGCCTCGGGTAGAGGCAACCCGTGATTGAATGAACTGTTTTGAACGTATTTCTTTATATATTTTCTGTGTTCTCCGTAACATAGCGGTACCCTCGGCGGGACCGGGTGCTATGGATTAGTATTTTCGGACTGAAACTTCTGATTCTGAACTTCGATTTTCAATATATTTTGAAAATGGATTTCATCGCTTTAAAGGCGCAAAGAAAAGGACTTAGAATTGCGTTTTCTCAAACCTCAAAGAAAATCGAAACTGAATTAACTAAAGAAGTAAGATATTTAAAAATTCTTCCGATTTTGAAGTGTCAGCTTTGTGATAAATTCCAGAGACTTGACGTATGTCAAGAGTGCTATCTCGCAGCAGATTTTGCAGACTAAAGATGGAGAAAAATTATTTAATGATGACTTTGAAGAAGAGGAGAATTACCGAGACAAGTTTCTAGAACAGTGTGCTCAAATAGATGAAGTACAAGCCTCCTTTCTTCCAAAAAACTCAGAATCGAGGAAATTTAAATTGCCTAAAATTGAGCTTAAAAAGTTCAGTGGTGAAGCAAAAGATTACCTGACTTTTTGGAGTCAGTTCCAGAAGACCCACGACGACAAAAGTATCGCTGATGAAGATAAAATGCAGTATCTTTTGCAGGCCATGGAACCCAAATCGAAGGCAGAACGTCTCGTTCTTAGCTTTCCGGCAACGGCAGCTAATTATCCCAAAGCCATCGAACAACTAAGAGAGCGC
>KK115524.1:0-13043 GCA_000611955.2 Stegodyphus mimosarum
AAATAGAGTATTCTTTCCTCCATTTTATTTTATCAGTATATTATTATGCTATTTTAGAAGCATTATGTGAAAATATTGCAAGTTTGTCATATGATAGATTGCTACAGTTTATAAGAACAGTCAATACGTGTTACATTTTAATCTTTTTCAGATTCTGATTTTTGACACTACAAATGAGAACGTTATATTAATATATTTTTATGAGAATGTACTCAGAATTGTTACATCTGTGTAAAACTCTAAAACTCTGTATTGGGAATTTTCTGAAATAGGATTGCTTTGAATAACTAAGCTTTCATAATGCTATAAAAATATGTTTTTCCATAATTGGAAATGAGATTTGTGTAAAGCTTATGTAATTTATTTTCTTAGTAAAGTAATTAAATTCCTCAACAGTTTTATATTTTTTATATTGTAGAATATTTATTATTTCATATTAAGTAGATTATTATCATTTAGCTTAATAAGTTTCAAAACCCATTTGAAAGTTATCAAATATATGTATTTCTAAAACCCTGATAAACTTTATATTTCCTGTTATTGATAGCATTATATTTCCTTTATTCTTTAGATACGATCTTTTTATACGACATTAATATGTTACAGGTTTCTGATCATAATATGAAGATCCTGGCAATAAATACAAAATTTTCTTGTTGTATTCATGACGCGTTCATATGGAGACAGAATGCAGTTAATAACTTCTTGGCACTGCAGGGTGGGACAAACTATTGGTTTATAGGTATGTACCCAAAATTTTATAATGAAATTATTTGAGGAAAGAAATAAGCACAATCATTTTGTCAGACATATTACTATTCTGAGAAATTAAATGAGTGTAAATAAGCATTTTTCAGGGACAAGGGGGGGAGCTGAACGTCAGCAATACTTCCTAAATTCTTGTAAAATAAGATTTTTCAGTACTTTTATGTTATCAGAACTGGATTCAGAAATATATGTGTGTACACATGTGCATACATACATACATTCCTTAATCCAGTCCCAATAATAGAAGAGTACCAATTTTTCAATCTATAGCAAGTTTTGATTAATTTTTTCTGCCTTAAAATGTATTTGATATTATTTTTATATTATTATTCTTTCAGATTATGGGTGGATTATTTATATTGTGTTACAGTATTAATGTAAAATGCAATTTTTTATGTGCTAGTATTTTTATACAGTATATTATACCAAGTCTTACATTATCAATATCAACATGTGAGTGATACAAAAAGACTTGATATTTGTTAATAGTTAAAGTATGGTGTCAATTTTAGTTTAGTATTTACCCACATCTTTTTTTTTCAGTAAATAATTGGTGGAATGTAAAAGAAATAGATTACTAAATTTTATTAAATATATAATGTACCTAATTTATATGCATTTGGATACACATGCAAGTTAAGAAATTGTGTATTCTCGATAAATGTAGCTAAGAGACAATTCTTTTATAGACTTCTATTACAGTGAGTTATCGTCCATGTATCAAATTGTTGTACTTAAAAATTATGCATTTTTACCTTTGGATTTATGAGTTTAAAATTACTTTGCATTGTATTGGGGGACAGATTTTTTCTTCTTGAAATCTGATATTAGATTTCCAAACCTGTACGAGAAATTTTTATTTTCATGTATTTATTTTTTAATATTGCAGGTGATAAAGGCTATCCATTGGAACCTTGGCTTTTGACACCATATATGAAATCCTCTTCACATATGGAAGAAAATTATAACCAAAAACATGAAGTAGCAAGGAATTGTGTGAAAGGAAAGATGCAATGGTGTACTTAAATCAAGGTTTCGTTGCCTACATCATTACAAAGTGTTGACGTACAGCCCAGCTACTATAAAGGGAAGCTGACTCGTCAGCCATTCTATAGCCAACGAAATATACTTGTCGTTATCTGTCATTGGATCAGCATTGTTTTGTTGACATGTTTGTTGATCGATTCCAACCTAAGTTTGAGAAACAAGGATGGACATGTTGCACCAAATTGCTCCAATCATTCTAAAACTAACTTAAGGATATTTCGTTTTCTGAAAAATGAAGGAAGACGAAGAAAATGGATAGTTAATTCTTGTCGAAATCAATGGATTCCGAGCCCAGGAGGGAGTATTTGTGAGGTAAGTTCAGCTTCGTATTTTTTCATAGAATGTTAGAAAAATTCCTCTGTATTTCTTCGATGTGTGCATTTTCATTTAACTGTCACTTATTGATGATCAACTGATTTTTATAAATACAAAATCAATTGAGGTATGTCTACGTGTTTGTGCAGTAAAATATTGTGAATTCTGTTTGTGATGTTGTTGTTCCTTTTATTATCATGAATAGTTATTACTGTTCGTAAAATTGTATCCTACATTTCATGTAAACTTTGTGTTGGGTTAGGAAAGTGATATGCCTTTCTTTATTTAATTTTACTGTACGATTGGTGATTTAAAGTAACATTCTATGTTTTGATTCTAATGTATTGTCGTCAAATCTATTAGTTCACACTACTGTTAAAAACTGGATAGTATGATCTAAATTATAAATGATTTTGTTTTTTCTGTATAGTAAGATTAATATATTCTGTATTTTTTAGGCATTTTGAAGAAGCTGAATATTAATTTAAATATTTGACGAATCATTTTGATTCCATTATCATGCATGATCTATTACTAAATCTTCATGTTGTATTTTTAACTATAGTTAACTTTAAATTTAACTTTAAATTTGTTTTCAATGTGTGAACAGGAAATATGGTTTAAGTAGCTTTGCAAACTTAATTACTTTTTCTTAATTTTGTTTTTTTTTTTAATATAAAAGTTAAAATTTATTAGAAAATTGCATTCTTAAAAGTGTGGTTAAATTCATTTAATACAGAAATTGTAATTAAATCCTAGTGTTTTAAATTTTATGCATGCTTTTGTTAAATTTGCAGGTACATTTTGAAAAAAATCAATTTGCTCATAAATTTGTCAGGGAAGATCTCATGGTCTGCTAAATCAAATTTACTTTTGAGTGACCTGAAATCTGAGGCACCAATAGTAAATCTGTTTTGGCATATTATTAAGAATTTTGAATGGGAAATTTATTGCTACTGTGAAAGATAGATCAACTGATGTTTACCTTACTAATCAATGTCTTATAATATTATAATGACTTGCAGGCTTTTTCATAATGTAATATTGCATATGTTTTACTCTTCTTTGTTATCAAATAAATAAAAAGAGTATATTCCTAATCAGATATTTCTTCTTTTGTAAGAGTGTTATGTATCATGATGTGATACTTGGGATTTGTTTTAGAGTATATAACAGTATTTTTTTTTTATATGTTACTAGAACCAGTGTATTTTATTTATTTACTTATTGCTTTAAAACAAGTTTTCTTTTGAGGCTCTTTTTTTTCTCCTTTCTGTATGCACATAAAACTTACTTGAGCTATATTTTTAACATATGAATAAGTCTCTTATGTTAGCTACTTTAATTGAAAAAGAACTAAACTGAAATGATATACCTTGAAAATTTTTATTGAGTTATTTTTTAAAGTATTTAAAAAAACTTTAACTTTTAAACTTTATCTTCTAATGCTTGCACTAATTTTTTTATTTCTTCAGTATTTAATATTTTCTTGTTTCTTCAATATGTTTTCATTTAACCTCTGCTTTTTCACATTTGCAGAGTCCAATAACATATTACTTGAAATTCTGCTTCTGTTTTATCCAAACACATGAATCATTCTGTTGAATACAAATAAATTCAGGGTCTCTAGAAATCAAGTAAACAAACCACAACAGAATTTTTAAGGTTGCCTTACATGTAAAACTTGCCCTTCAATTTAGGAATTCATAATTAAATTATATGTTTTTTTAGCCTGCTAATAGTCCTTTAAGTTATGCATAAATTATTGGAATATATCTTCAGATTGTGTTGCAAGTTATTGCTGTTCATGAAAACTATAAATAATCGAATTTCCATTCTGAGATCTGTTTGAAACTATGTAGATATTTTCAAGTAACCGAAAAGTATATAAACCTGACTAAATTTTTTTCAGATAAAATTTGATGTATGTATCAGGCAGATTCTTCACTTGAATGATAAACTGTAAAAAAATTAATTCATAAAACAAATTTTGTATATCTTGGATTAAAAAACTTAAAACTGCCTAAAGTACTTCAAATGAACAAGATTACGTTAATGAAAATAAATATGAATATGAGTAATCTAAATAATAACACATATATATGCATGTGTGTGATGTTTATAAAATAGTAGTATCTTTCATGGTGCTTTTCAATGAAAGACACTAATGTCTATAACTGACGAGAAATTATCCGAGAAGCTAAAACATACGTTGTTTACTGATCCGCTGTTACCATCTGTTTACAAAAACAAAAATTAAAATTACGATTATTTTTCAAGAAGTCGTCTCATTGGTTGTTGTACTATCGTTTTACGTCAAAATATGGGCGGTGCGAAGGAGGAGCTTCTACCTCTTTCGATCGGCGAAAGCCTTAACGATTCGAACGGTAGAGACGCTTGAGAATTCCAGTTTTCCATCAATCGTTCGTAGCAGTCGAACGAGAAGATATCGCTTGCTACGTCCCTCTCGTATCGAGATCTCTTCGCACGCTAGGAGAATACGGCCCAAGGTGTTGTTTATTATTAAATTTCGGAAGAAATATATTTTTTTTGGCTGAATTTTGACTACTTGTTAATCTCACAATTAGTTCTTTCTAAGACGACAACTGCATGCCCGGAGTGATCAACTGAAAGATATATATGGAGTGATCGTTATCTGGGATAGATTTTGTTGGAGATAGCTATCTTCAAAAATGACGTTTGTCTATGTTCTCAGAAACTGGTACCACTTTCTGAAGTGCTCGCTATAGAAAGATGAACACTATGAGAGAGTTCACTGTAATTTTTTACTCTTTGATCAAGTATTCATAATTTACGATACCTTTTCACTTGTCTAGCACTATTAAGGTGTACGGTATCGGTCAATCAGCGTTTGATTATTCACGGAGAAGGGTGAAAATAGAGTTGTATATGAGGTATCATTTTGAACACAGATAGAAGTTCATTACTGGTGAGAAAGATCACTTGAGTATGAACTAGAATGATGTAATGCAGTTTCAATAAAGTTATTAGCAACCAGATAAATCATTTTGGTATGCAGTTTCAAAGAGTCCATATTATCAAGTTACAAATACTGCAAAAGACGTTTAACCGCTTCTGAATCCTAATAAACATCGATAGGTTTGACTTTATATCCGTAATTTATGATCGCAAAGAGATGCTCCATACAATTGGCAAAACTCCAAATTCGGTAATGGAAACAATAGCATAAAATTTTACTTCATAGTTAACTATGTGATTTAGTTTAAGCTTTTAGTCTAAGTTGAGGAATGAATTTGTTGTTCACTACCCCCAGAATGCAGCATTAATAAAATGGAGCAGGTACGAGAGAGAAAGAGTGAGTTCAAAGGTATCTCTTATGGAGTTGTCTGTTGGAATAGCTATTAGGATTTAAAACAAAACTTAATCCAGTTCATTATATTTGTTGCATAATCAAGACAACATTGTTATTTTGAAATAAGAATTTTATTATTACTATTTTTATTGTTATTATGTATTTTTCAAAGTGTGTTTTTGTTTTATTATTGCGTGAAGTTTGTAAACTATATTTCTTTTCCTGTGTGGCAACAACGCTTCTGTAATTCTTCGATTTGTTTTCCTGGATGTATGCCAAGTTAGATGGCGTAGTGCTTTGAAGTGAGATCATTGGCCGATTGTGCAGATGAAACATGTTGTTTCAGATATGCAATCGTTATTTAGTTTCCACATAAAATACTGGCGTCCGTTTGACAGGACGTTTGTGTGATTTCGAGTTGTTTTGATTCAGGCGGTTTGTTAAAATGGAATTGTTAAAAGCAAAACGTAAAAGTGAACGTATTTCGTTTACGTTAACTACGAAGATCGTGGCACAAGAATTGCCTCCTTATACCGATACTGAGAGATTGCAAGTGTTGTTGGGGCAACTGAATGACAAATTTGAACGCTTCGACATTACTTAAAGCAGTGTCTTACAGTAAACCAAAGAAGCTGATTTTGAGAATGAATTTAATACGGCTGAATGATACACAGATTCCTTTATAGCTTTAAAGGTGAAACTTCAAAATAAAATTGGACAGTTGAATTTGATGAATGTTACTGCAAATATTGTTTGAGTTTCGATTTCGAGTGCTAAAGAAAATAAAAACAGGAAGTTCAAACTTTCTAAACTTGAACTGAAAATATTGTTTGGAGATGCAAGAAAGGTTTTTTGAGCCAATTCTCCAAAATTCATGAGGATGCGGATATCGTTCCGAAGATAAATTTTGTACTTAGTGCAGAGTGCAGTACCTGACTCCAAGGCAGCTCAACTTTTGAACAGTTTCCCTGTTACCGCCGAGAATTATCCCAAATCTATCGAGCAGCTGAAGGAAAGATTTGGTAGAGAAGATCTCCTAGTGCAGATTTACGTACGAGATTTACTTGCGCTTGTTACGAAGAACGCTACAACAGGCAGAACGCGTCGGAATCAGGAGTACTTTACAGTAAATCACGAGCGCTGGAAAGCTGCACGCAACAATGAAAAGTTTGCTGATTTCTTGGGACCTTAGAGTCGTGCCTTCCTGAGAATATTCTACGTGCCTGGGAGAGGAGTCGAACTTCCGAATAATGATAGGAGAAACGTTCTGAAAGAACTCTTGAAACCTAATGTGTTCTTTAAGGCATGAAGTAGAATCGGAAGAAATGATTCGATTAGCTTAATCAGGATTTACTCATCCTATTAAACGTTAAATAAAATAATATTAATAAAAATGTTATCTCAGGTAATTCAGATTTAGCAACAGCTGCTGCGCTGGTAAGTACACAGGAAACCAGTAAAGGTAACTAAAATGTTTTTATATTCTGTGGTAAGCCTCATACGAGTGCTAAGTGTTTTAAAGCTGAAACTATGAGCTTAAATGAAAAGAGGCAAATTGTACAAAAAGGTGTTTGTTTTTCCTGTTTAAGAATTGGTCATTTAAAAAGCCAATGTACAGCCAATATAAAATGTCCCATTTGCAGTTGGGATCATACAAATTTATGTGTCCTCAAAATGTTAGTTCCGTAAAACAAAATGTCTCTAAGTTGGATGTTTCCCTTTCTAATAATAGTAAAAGGGAGAAAGTTTATTTGCAGACTTTGTATGTTCTAATTAAAGTTAAAGATCGAGAGAGATAACTTAGGATTCTCTTGGATTCGGGATTCCAACGACCCTACGTTGGGGAGAAAATTATGAAGCGAATGAAAGCTGATCCTATTCGACAAGAGAATGTAATTCGTGGCTTGTTTGGGGAAAGGAAACTGCGCCCGTAAACCATTCTATTTTTGCTATTAACATAAGCAGTTTCGATAACAATTTTAGGTGTTGTTTTGAAGCATTTTCAGAAAAAAAAAGATATGCGGATTTGCCCCAACAATTAAGAATGCTCAGATTATAGAATAATTGAGAAGCAGGAAAATTGAGGTCAGTGACACATTTTGCGAGGAAGGTGAAATTGATTTATTGATAGGCGCGGATGTCATTGGTAAATTGTTAACTGACGAATATCTAGAATTACCCTCCGGTTTAACTGCAGTCAAAACAAAACTGGGTTGGACGGTTATTGGTAAAGAAAATGATGCTGTTAGGGATAATGACCTAATAAGTCTTTCTCTACATGTAAAAAATGCTTCTTTGAAATCTTTATGGGAGCTTGAAACTTGAAGTTTTGGGTATTTCTGATCCGACGGAAAATATTAAAAGAAAAAATGCTCATTGCGACTATGAGATTGATTTTGAGAATAAATTATCTATGGTAGATATGAATTAGAGTTACCCTTAAAATGCGAATCTACAAATTTATCAGATAATAAAAGCATTGCTTTGATACTTTATCAAAAAATGATTAAGAGGGCTAAAGAAAATAATTCTTTGAGAGAATATCAAGGAGTATTTAGAGAGAGAGAAAATTTAAATATTATAGAGGGTGTTCCTGAAAAGCAACTAAACAATAAATACCATTTTTTACCACACAGATCAGTTATTAAAATGAACAGTGAAACCACTAAGGTAAGACCCGTTTTTGATGCTTCTTCTTGTGAAAAGGGAAAACCATCTTTGAATCAGCGTTTATTGAAAGGACCTAATTTAATAGAATTAGTCCCTGATATCCATGGATCCAAGGATTAATTATTACGGAGTGCCTAGGGTAAAGAACCCTCTATCTCCACATCATAGTTAACCCTTAGCTTTGTCGAGTTATTTTCTGCAAATACCTTTAAAATTGTCGCTAACTTTCGACCCAACTCCCCCTAAAATGTCGCGAAAATAACACTGAACTTTCGAAAAATGCTAGCAACTTCTTTTGTTAGTTGTCTTCCCTCCGAGAATTTTGGATCAAAGATTCCGCCTAATTGAGATAGATTACTCCATAAACATTAGTAGCTGCGAGCTGTCAAGAACGTTGCAAAAGAATAGCTTTTTTCTGACTGACCGTGCGAGTGCCGTAGGGTAAATGTCCAGCAAGTTTCAGCTCATCAGCATTTCATGAATAGATTTCAGAACTACAAAACGTAAAAGTTTACAGATATCTTATTTTCAAACATATTGCTTTTAAAATCTTAAATGCAGTAGAATATTTATTAGTTAAACTATTGCACACGCAAAAAATCTGAAATAACAAACTTCGGTTTTTAGCTTTATTCTGGATTCAGAATTCACACCTAGATTTGAATTGCGTTAGTATTTTTTTAATATAAAGATCTGAAAACTTTAAATCTACTAATTTCATTTGAAATTTAGACAATCATTAGCCCAAACGGGCAATTTACCCAAAAGGGCTATTAGTTTTGTTTTGGCATTTTGCGTTCACTAGAAAAAAAATTTAGTGTAACTTAATAATATAAAAAAATTTCACGATAAAACGTTTTAGTATACTTGACTTTTATAGCATATTTTAAAAAATAATACTATGAAAGTCTGAATCACTTTTCAAATCGCTGCCACCAAATATAAGAGTCTTGCGTTATATTTAGAGAAACTAAATAATAAAGAATCTGTATGAATGTATGTTTCTCGCATTTTGAAAAAACTACAGTACCTAGAGACATCAAATTTTTAATAACGTAGTCCTTCACTCGAATATGGGCATCTGGAAGCCCAAATTTGGAATTTGTTTTATTATCTGTTTGATGTTTAGTAAAACTTTAACGAATTTTTGATTAACAATCTCAACGATTTCAAAGCAAGCAACGGCAACGCTGTAAAAAAAATTAAAAATTAAAAAAAAAATTATCTCCAGCGCGCGAGACTGTGTATCGGAAAGTGATATTGCTGTTGAATTGAGTTTTATGGTTCACGTGCGAAGAACATGATATTTTATAAATAAAGGTAACACATAAAACGTTAAGAAAACGTCGCCTTAGGCATAATATAAAATCTGAAAGCCTTCAGATTTATTATTATTGTTATTATTTTGCTTCTCTAAAAAGTTCTTAAACTTGTTATTGATTGCTCATTACTATAGTACAGATTTGCGTAGGTTTTCTTTTCAGTTTTTAGAACAATAATTTCACATATCTTTCAATTTCATTTTACACCATCCGTTTACTAGACGTTCCGTCTGCTGTATCTTTTAGCTTTCGTCATGTCATGGCCTCATCAAAAAATTACATTCTAAACCTGTGAATTGAATCCTTGGCTTCATTTCTTAGGCAAAATGTTAAACAAATCATCAAAGGAATAAATAATATTCAATATGTAAAAAAACTAAGTTTTCAGTAAAAAAAGGACAGTGCCGTTAATGCTTAAATAATTCTTAAATGCTTAACACTCAAAGCCAAATGAAAGACAGTTCGGCACGAGTCGTTTATAAATTCTTTCCTCCACTAAATTAGTTCTCATATTTAAATTAATTATAGCAGAAGTAATAAATGCGTCGATAGTTCTTTCATTGATCTACGTCTTTCACAGCCACTCAAATTAAAATTCTTCCCTTTAATAAAAAAATCGTTTTAAGGGAACTTCTTGATGATTAAAGAATACAAAATTGTTAATTTATATCCGTAAAGCTCTCCAAAATATTATGTCCATTATTCATAAAACTGATATCATTGAAATGAGGTTCAGCAATGAGATCTTTATTATATTGTTGCGAAAAATTCGGCGGTTGCGCCTGTATGTAAGCTTTCCGGTATAGCACTAGGGTTGCCATAAAATAGTGTATGGTAGGGTTGCCAGATTGGCGACTTTATCGCCCATTTGGCGACCAAATCGGCGATATCCCATGGTCCAATCGGGAAGCTTCTAGAATAACTTCCTGTCGAGATATTTCTCGAAACGTGTGGAACTTAAAGAAAAGCTATATAAACCCTTGCGTTTCTGAGAGCAGGCAGATTGTGAAGTATTGTGAAGTTGTTGCGAGTAGTGTGATTAATTGTCAGAATTGCGAGAATAGCTGCTGACTGTGATTGCTAAGCTACGCGAGAGTTTTTTGAACGGAAAGCGATCGAGATAGTGCTTTGTCGTGAAGCTATCTTTACAGTATAGCTTGACAGTGTATCGGTGATTGTTCCACGGTGTTTATTATAAGTTTAGTGTTGCCGTGAAGCTACCTTTACAGTTACAGCCTGAAGCTGTGTTGCTGATTGTTTCAGCGTATTTATTGTAGATTTTCGACGCTTTTAAAGGTAATTTTGGAACTGTGCTGTAAATAGTGATTCTTGTAAATAAATTGTGCTTTTTATTGTTCTGCATCGTGTTTTCATCGGATACTCTCAAATCCACGAACCCGTATAACGCAACAACTGGTGTCAGAAGTGGGATTTGAGAGTGAATGCCAGTCACCCGTCTACAGGAGAAAGCAATGGCGGAGGAAATGAAAGCTTTGATGGACATGTTAGCAGCTCTGAAAGCCGGACAAGAAGAGATGAAACAAGACATGAAAGCCGGACAAGAAAAGATGGACGCCAGACAAGAAGAGATGAAACAAGAAATAAAAGCCGGACAAGAAAAGCTTCAAGAGCAACTGCGACAGATGGAAATGGAGCAAAACAAGGTTAGAAGCGACATCATGGAGCTTAGAGAGGAAACCAAAACCAAATTACAAGATATGAAAGAGGAACTGAAGGAGGAAGCTGCAACTAAAATAGCCGATATGGAAGAAAGATTCGAAGAAAAATTTAGGAAGTTTCGGGAAGAGGTAGACATGTTGAAAGAAAAACGAACTGAGCCGAAGAGAGAAATTGAAGATTTTAAGATTCTCCCAGGTTCTCCTCATACGGCAATCAAACCCAGTACGTACGACGGAAAATCGTCGTGGAATGTGTACAAGACCCAGTTCGCCATCGTGGCTGACACTAACAGATGGGATTCCCAGATGAAGGCATCACAGCTAGCTGCATCACTCCGAGGCGATGCTGCAGATATCCTAGGAGTTCTGCCACAAGACCAGATTTCCAGTTTTGATGCCCTCTCGAACGCACTAGAACTCAGATTCGGAGAAAAATGCGTAAAGGACTGTAGCCGTCTCCAACTCAAAACCCGCCAACAGAAAACGACTGAAAGCCTCCAAGAACTAGCAACTGATATTGAAAGGCTGGCGCACCATGCATATCCGGACTGTCCACCCGATGTCCGTGAAAATCTGGCCCTTATGCATTTCGTCGATGCAGTCAAGGATCAGGAAATTCAGAAGGCTCTCAGGTTGGCAGATCTCAAAGATCTGAAATCTGCATTAATCTATGCGATGAAGTTTGAGTCGGCTCAGCAGGCAACTCGAAAAGATCGCCATCCGATCAGAGCGGCTAAAGTAGAAAATGAAAATTTTGATGTCAGAAAATTTAAACAAGAAATGTTAAAAGAGATTCGGGAAGCGTTAAATAAGCCAAATAACAGAAACACCGACAAGAAAGCAATGAAGTGCTGGAATTGCGGACTCGAAGGACATCTGCGCAAGAACTGTCACGTGAGCCAAGACCGGGAGGCAGCTCCAGGGAAACTAAAATGCGGCAATCTCACGGGGCGGAGGTTGCCAGGCAGAGATGTAGCCCCTCTGAAAGTTCTTCAGATCTCGTCAATGAGCGGCGGAGATAACGGATTGTTCGTCGAAGGATACGTGAATAAACACCCTTGTAAGATGATCATCGATACGGGAGCCAACGTAACCATCGTCAGAACAGACGTAGCGCGGGAACTAAACAAGACTTTGCGCTGGACTCCGCCCTCTGTGACTCTACAGACAGTGACAGGTGACAAGATCCCCATTGAAGGTAAAATTAACATCACCATTACCTTCGGAAATGAGGCTTACCAGCACTTGGCATTCGTCGCTGACATCGCGGACGAATTAATACTTGGGCTAGACCCGTGTTTGAAGTGAAGAGTGATATTCCTTCAGCTCACCAAGTAATAACAAAAACAGACGTCACGATCCCTCCGATGACAGAATTACTAATATCCGGCTGGATAGAAAACAAAAATAGCTTTAAATTTGGAATAATTGAATATCCCGAAAATAGCTCGAGAAATGTATTAGTCGCCTCTACATTAGTGGACCTCTCCAAAAATTTCGTCCCCGTGAGAGTGGCGAATGTTAGCCATAGTCCGAGAACAATCCAGAAGGGTAAAGTGCTAGCAACCTGCACGCCGGTTACGTGCGTTTACAAGGCCCCGCCTGCAATGCCCACTGAGTCAAGAGCGAAATTAATTGATAAACTGCTGCAGAGTATAAACTTAACCGCCGAACAGAGATGTGCAGCAGAGAAAACAATTAGTGAATTTGAAGATCTATTTTCTCGAACATCCAGAGATGTTGGCCGCACGAAATTGACACAACATCGAATTGACACGGGTGATCACTCACCGATCAAGCAACATCCCAGACGCCTACCATTCGCAAAGCAGGAAGAGGTTGGAAATCTTCTAAAGGAGATGCAAGAAAGTGACATCATCGAGCCATCCACAAGTCCATGGGCATCTC
>KK115524.1:15123-53646 GCA_000611955.2 Stegodyphus mimosarum
AAACTAAATAATAAAGAATCTGTATGAATGTATGTTTCTCGCATTCTGAAAAAACAACAGTACCTAGAGACATCAAATTTTTAATAACGTAGTACTTCACTCGAATATGGGCATCTGGAAGCCCAAATTTGGAATTTGTTTTATTATCTGTTTGATGTTTTGTAAAACTTTAATGAATTTTTGAATTTTTGATAACAATCTCAACGATTTCAAAGCAAGCAACGGCAACGCTGGAAAAAAAAGTTATCTCCAGCGCGCGAGATTGTGTATCGGAAATTCTATAGATATGCTTTTTAAAATTTTTTTGAGATATTGCTGTTGAATTGAGTTTTATGGTACAAGTGCGAAGAACATGATATTTTATAAATAAAGGTAACACATAAAACGCTAAGAAAACGTCGCCTTGGGCGTAATATAAAATCTGAAAGCTTTCAGATTTATTATTATTTTTATGCTTCTCTAAAAAGTTCTTAAACTTGTTATTGATTGCTCATTACAATAGTTCAGATTCGCATAGGTTTTCTTTTCAGTTTTTAGAACAGTAATTTCACATATCTTTCAATTTCATTTGACACCATCCGTTTACTAGACGTTCCGTCTGCTGTATCTTTTAGCTTTCGTCATGTCATGGCCTCATTAAAAAATTACACTCTAAACCTGGGAAATGAATTCTTGGCTTCATTTCTTAGGCAAAATGTTAAACAAATCATCAAAGGAATAAATAATATTCAATATGCAAAAAAACTAAGTTTTCAGTAAAAAAAGGACAGTGCCGTTAATGCTTAAATAATTCTTAAATGCTTAACAATCAAAGCCAAATGAAAGACAGTTCTGCACGAGTCGCTTATAAATTCTTGCCTCCACTAAATTAGTTCTAATATTTAAATTAATTATAGCAGAAGTAATAAATGTGTCGATAGTTCTTTCATTGATCTACGTTTTTCACAGCCACCCAAATTAAAATTCTTCCGTTTAATAAAAATATCGTTTTAAGGGAACTTCTTGATGATTAAAGAATAAAAAATTGTTAATTATATCCGTAAAGCTCTCCAAAATATTATGTCCATTATTCATAAAACTGATATCATTTAAATGTGGTTCAGCAATGAGATACTTATTAGATTTAAATTGTCAAACAAATATTTTTCAATTTTAGAACGGCCACAAGCATTGAGACGAATAGTCTCATAGTAATTTATTTACATAATGCTATGAAAAAGTATATTCGCTATTGAAAATCCATAATTTGAACATTTCTGTCATGCAGTACTTTAAATAGAATGGGAGTAAAAATGTTTATCGTCTAGCGAATGAGTACTTGAATTAATAAATTTAGTTCTGTAGTATTAAAATTGTCCTTTATAATATTAGTCATTTTTTGTGTATAAATTTAGAGCAGATTATGATTGTATTAAATATAGCACATGAGTATAGCTCACATTAATGAAGGAAATAATTCAGTGTATTTCAAACTAATTAAGAACAACAGGAGACAAGGACGAAAAGAAGAGCGAACGAGATTTGTCGCAGTTCTTACTATGGATCTACACCAGGGACGAAGGGAATAATTATTAAAAGTCAAACATTCACGACAATTGTGGCCGAGGAAATGAATACTATACACCTCATATCGCTAACAAGACTTTAAAAAATTAAACGAAAAAATAAAGTATTTATAGTTTGAAAACATAAGATTGTCGCCCGATGTTTCAAATCAAAGTTTACCACTGAAATTTAAAAAATAATACTAATAAAATATTTTAATAGTATTATTTTATTAGCTTTTATTTCCTACTTCTTTTACGTAATAGCGCAGCCTACTCTTGCATATTCATAAAATTAAATATACTCTGTTTACTCATAAAACCAAATAAAATTAAAACTTAAATCAAAAAGTGTTCCAATTTTGTGAAATACAGCGATTGTTTCTGTACTTCTTTATGGTAAAACTGTTATAAGGAGAAAAACATCAAATTAGTTAAAAAGTTTATTGCAGTCTAATCAAAATTTAAGAAAAAGGAATAGATATGATCTCTTGTGCAAAGAAACACAGAAAAAGAACAGAAACAGAAGCTTATTAATGGGACAGGAAACATTTTATTAAAAAGTTGTATTACAGGAGGTGTTCGAATTTGCGACCAGAAGTCGCCTAGCAGGCCTGACAGCGGCACTGCATGGAATTCCTTACGCTCTGGAAGATTATTGGTATGTCACTTATCCAACCGGTAGCTACAGATATTCGAACTCGAGGTCTTTAAGTGAAGTAAAGCGCATCTCGTACATCAAATTTTTCATGTGATTTCAGAAGAAATCCATGCACGATAAGTCTGGCAACCTGGCAAACCAATAATTGTTGACATCAGATGTTTGTTGCGTCACCAAACTTAGTCTTTCTGCCCACCGGAAAAGCGAGACATCCTTTTTTTGGGTGCACCAAAATTGAAGTCCTTTTGCCCGTCGATTTGTTCAGTTTCGCTGATAAAATTATAATTTTTGCTTAAAAATTATTCTGGAGCTATTTAAATCACAAAGTGAGATGGTTCGTCCAAAAAATAAAGAGCCTAAGGGACAACGCCCCGACAATGAAACGCAGTCTGCCAGTGCTCCAATAATAGATAAGGTACAGGAAAAGAGCAGTACATGACAGCTAGACGTTGATATAACTTTGGTAGATGCCAGTACAGAATATCAGGAGGCTTCAGAGTGCTATACTAATCTAATTGGAAATTTAAATAGAGACGACATTCCCACAAAAGCAAGCAAACAGATACGAGGTTTCTTTGACCATATGTTAAGAATGGAGTAACTCTCGTTACTCTCGTTAACTTCTCGTTTGACCATATGTTTGTAACTCTCGAGGCAGAGTTACAAAATAGCCAATTTGGAAGGACAAATTGAACAACTTAAGAATATAGAGACATACATCCAAGGAATAGTCGCCACTCAAAAGCTGTCTTATGCAGAGGTTGCAAGATCTCGACGGTCATCGAGAAGTAGTTCTAGATCTAGACGATCACAATCGAGAACACGACAAGAGACAGAGCATGTATTACTAGTCTATCCTAGGACTGAGGGTAGCACATCCGACGAGGTAAAGGAGAAGCTTGTGAAGCACATAGATCCAGGGAAACTCAAAGTAGGCGTCAAGAATATAAAGAGAGTCAAGAAAGGAGGACTCCTAGCAGAAGTTACGAAAAAGTAAGAACTAGCAATACTTGAAGAGGCCATAAATGAAAATCGGAAGCTGAAGGACCTAGTGGAGACGAAACATCCACAAAAAAGAAACCCAAGAATAATAGTGTACAATGTCAACGAGAACATTAATAAAGACGAGATAGTAAACTTCATTAAGACACAGAACACCGACCTAGGAGAAAGTGAATTAGAGGTCCTGTTCGCCATGAAGGCCCGCTTTGGACAGCACTGGGTTCTATCTATAGACCCAGTAGCTTTCAAGATCCTTATGAAAACGAGGAAGTTGAACATACAATGGACAAGAAACAACGTAAGGGAGTTTATAAAGGTTTCGCAATGTGTCAAATGCCTTGGGTATAATCACCCAGCGAAATATTGCAAGGAAGATAAAGTCTGTGCCGGATGCGGCTCCACAGAGCACGAGAAGACCAATTGTGACCAAAAAGCAGTCAGCTGTGTCAAGAAAGAAATGCCCATGCTACCTAAGAGAGCTCGAACGACTAAAACAACGAACATATTATGGATAGTATCCAAATAATCCAGGTTAATCTTAAGCACTCCAGGAATGCAACAGACAATTTAAAGATAAATTTTGAACAGAACGACAAACTCAAAGTAGCATGTATCCAGGAACCGTACACAGTACAAAACAAACTGTACGGGTTCCCCATAAAATATAGGAAGTTCTACTCTCGAATGGACGCAAAAATTGCAGTGATTATCGCGAATTCAAATCTCCCAGTTCTGGAACTTTTCAGCTCTCCGGAGATTATAGCGCTTGCAATAGGCGGGGACTCAAGACTTATACTAATCACGGTATACTGTCTTCCATCGCAGGATATTGCTCCAATCCTGATAACCCTAGAAAGGTTCATGCAGGATAACAACAACATGACTACAATAATTACCGGAGATTTCAATGCTAAAATTCCCCTATGGGGCTCCCATAATACGGACACACGAGGCCTTAAAGTATGCGAATTCATAGCCAGCACTGGTTGTCAACGATAGCCCAGTGCTGGCTATGAATAGATAAATAGATAGAGGATACGCCAACTTTCGCAGGAGTAATTGGAAACAGCTGGATTGACGTCACACTTATCATAAGTAGAGACAGAATCCGGATCGATAATTGGAAAGTAACGGACGAAGCTAACAATTGCGATCATAATAATATCTATTTTGACGTCTCCAGCATTCATTACCCAACATGGCGAAGAGCGAAAATCAATGTACGACATACCGACTGGCTAAGCTTCAAAAGGGATGTCTCAAAATCTCTAGCACACCCTAGAAATCTGACAACTATCGAGGAAATCGATAAATATATAAGAGAAGTTACCACTAGTCTCCACGAGATCTATCAAAGAACGGTTTTCTCACATAACTCGAAACCAAGACCGCGCACCTGGCCATAGCGGATAAAGGATCTCACTATTCTCAGGAAAAAGGTTAGAGCAACAAGTAAGATATTCCCAAAAACAATAGGAGAGGAAAGGGTCCATAACAGGCTGCTTTACCAAAGTGTACATGCACAGTACCGACAAAAGATGCATAAGGAAAAGAAAAAAGCATGGGACATGACATGGAACAAAATCACTGTCAGCTCTTCGTTCGGAACATACTTCGATCTAGCTAAAGGGAAGAGCATGGATCCATTACAGATAGGTTCAGTTCAAAAAGACGATGGCACTATGACGAGCACAACTGAGGATACAATTAGAGAAATAATGAAATTCCATTTTCCAGAAGACGACACCAACCAGGACTCTACATATCATGTAGATATCCGTGCCCAATCAACCGAGATTCCAAACTCGAAAGACGATCAGCCGTTCACACTAGAAGAAATGCAACGTACGATAAACTCAACATGCAGAGGTAAAGCTCCTGGTCTGGATGGCCTCACGATTGAAACCACAGTAGAGTTAAGGCTCGCAGACGACAAACAAATTCTAACACTCTTTAACAAGTGCCTTGAATTAGGTTATTTTCCAAAGAAATGGAAAACCGCAGAACTGGTCTTGTTCCAGAAAGGGGAAAACCAAAGTCCCATGCCCAGATCACGATTGAAACCACAGTAGAGTTAAGGCTCGCAGACGACAAACAAATTCTAACACTCTTTAACAAGTGCCTTGAATTAGGTTATTTTCCAAAGAAATGGAAAACCGCAGAACTGGTCTTGTTCCAGAGAGAGGGAAAACCAAAGTCCATGCCCAGTTCTTACAGACCTATCTGCTTACTCTCAGCGTGGGGTAAAGTCCTGGACAAGATGCTTACGCAAAGATTAACGTATTACCTAGTCAAAAACAAACTTCTAAACACCGCCCAATACGGGTTTACTAAAGGGCGAAGTACCACCGACGCCCTCAACCGTGTTCAAGACATAATAACAGACAAAATAACCTCCATACGTGTATAATATCACTTTACGTAGCGTCAGCATTCAATAAATTATAGTGGCCAGCGCTAAAAACAAAACTAAAAGACCTGCGATGTCCAAAGATTCTTTACCAACTGATCACAAGCTACCTCACAGAACGTCAAGTGACCTACAAAAGAGACGCCCTAAATATTACGATGAATTACCAGAAAGGAGCCCCACAGGGTTCTAATATCGGACCCGTCCTGTGGAATATAATTGCAGACTCAGCGCTAAACATCAACTTTGGAGAAAATGCCAAGATACAAGCTTACGCCGACGATATTATACTCATAATAGACGGAGGCAATAGTACAACAATACAGCGTAAAGCAGACGCAGCACTCAAATTGTTTACAAAATGGAGTCAAGACAACAAACTGTGTTTCAGCATTGAAAAGACACAAATGACTGTCTTTCCAAATGGCTCAAAAATAGTGCACCATGCATAAAGTGGGAAGGGCATCCACTGCGACGCCAGGATACCATTAAATACCTCGGATTCACGCTTGATAAGATGCTCACGTGGGTATCACATCTTACGGAAGTCCGAGATAAGACGCATCGAATCATCAATAAGCTAAATAGGATAATCACAGACAAGTGGAGCCAAAAGGGGCGCTTGTTTATACATCTATACCTAAATGCAATTGAATGCATGATCCTCTAAGGCTGCCCAGTCTGGATGACTGGCATAGCAAGAATATGTCAAAAACTGCAACAAATACAGCGAGTAATCCTGTTAAAAATCACCAGTGCGTATAGCACCACATCAACCGCAGCATTTCAGGTTCTAGTTGGCACTCTCCCACTCGACCTAAAAGCAAAATTAGAAAGATGAATCTACCGACTTCTACACTACAAAGAGGATCTTCGCATTAAAGAAGATTTACATCTCTCCTATGCCAACATAGAAAGATTCCAAGATCCTCCTGTCTTACACCCAGGAGATTAACACATCCTTCCCTGGTGCAAATCGCCACCATCAGGACAACAAAGAAAGATTTTCTCTGACGGATAAAAAATTTCAGGACGAGTGGGGGCAGCGTTCACGGTCTTTTCGAACAATGAAGAAATTTATCAAGCTCAATTCCGTCTAAGCAATCATGCTTCAGTCTTCCAAGCCGAGTCCCTTGCACTCAAAGAAGCAGCTTTATGGTTAGGTACGCAACCAGCAGCTCACACTTCATTCTTCACAGATAGCATGAGCGTTCTGAATGCGCTGAATTCCTTTCCTCCAAAACATCCGCACACGGCAGCACCTAGAGAGATCCTCTTAACGTTAGGGTCCTCCATTCCTTTAAATATCAACTGGATAAAAGGACACACCGGGCAGAAAGGCAACGAACGAGCGGATGAACTAGCTAAAACCGCAGCTCTCAAACCAGAAATTGACAAGGAAGTTCCTCTTTCCGCAGAAGTTGCAAAAAAGCTCCTCAAGATAACATTCCAAGAGACATAGTCATCACGATGGCAGGAAGAAACAGGAAGATTTACTTACAACATCTTCCCAATACCTACTCTTATGAGGCTCAAATGCAACCGACTCTTCCTCCAGGCCTGTACCAACCACGGGAAATTCCCAGCGTATTACAGACGATTCCTTAGACAGGACGTCTGTTCTTGCGGTTTTTGCGGAGAAGACGCGGACGTACTGCATTACCTGCTCTCCTGCCCTCTGACAGAGCACCTCCGACAGCAGTTCTTTCCTTCAGACTACATCACATATCCTGTGAATAGACTGTTCATGGACTATTACTGCAACAAGGGCATCTTAGAGATAATGAAGCAAATGAATGAAAATAATTATATCCAAGAACTAAAGATTAGTGTAAAATGTAGAAAGGCCGCCTAACCGTCAGATTTATAGCAATGACTAGGATGACTTCCTAACCCTGTAGTGCCATTGACTTAGTTTGGCGGAACAGGTTAAGTAAAGTGACCAATATATATGCGTTTGGTGTGACCGATTGTAACTAAAAAGGGAGGTGCCCAACTACATGTTATAACAGACCCATATAGAAAATTTCAACGTTCAGCGAGATACGTAAGCATGTACCTACGTAAGAAAAATTCTTTTCTAATTCTCTTTTAAATCCATTTTACAATCCATGTTGGAAAAGGGAGTCCTTTTTCTGTCTGTACGTACAGATGTCAAGCAAAAGAATCATTCAGATGGATTCGAGATCGCTATTTTCGTTGAAATAAGGTACCGAGAATTTTCGTGATTACAATACTTCCTTTATGTCGTACAGGGGAGTAGGAAAGAGGCTCTGACCTAATACCTAGCTGAGATTCTTTTTTGCTAGCTGATATTGCTTTCCTTCAAAAAATATCCAAGAATTCGGACCTATTCTAAAACGGAAATTTTATCTAAGATCATTCGCACTTAAATACAAACCTTTTTCAATTAACAATACTTGTCCAAATACAGGGTTATTACAAATGATTAACAGAGTTTTGAAAACTTATAGTTTACGTGGATGCCATATGGTTTGACATTTACGTAACAAAAGAAATTATGTTAATTTTTTTAATTTGCCTGTGCAATGTTTCCTGTGATACATCGCTTGGCAGATACACTAACAGGCCAATATACTGATACAGTTTAGCGTATGTAGCATACATGGTAATTCTACTGTATGTTACTGTTAAGTCACCGATACATATAAAACGTAATATATATCTGTGAAAGCTTCAAAAAGTGTTTTCATTTTAGAATGGCAAAGTTTTACAGTTTGCACTATTTTTAATGTGGTTATAAGGCTCCCACCTTCTTAGCACATCTTCATGGTGTAGTGATCAGCACGCTCGGCACGTATTCGAGAGGTCCGTGGTTCGAGTCCCGGCGAAAGTATTGCTCATTTTTCGCGTTAGCCTAATGACTCTACATGGTCTAATAGTTGAAATTTGTTGTCTAATACATGGGTCATAGTAGGTATGAAATGTGTATTTTCCCGTATGACTACTTGAACTGTGTATAATGACAACACGAATTCCGGCAAAACTCTGCACTCATGAGAAACATGTGCCTATAAACTCACACTGAATCAGCATGTCTAGCATTAAGTAAAAAATAGTATTAGTAGTCTAGCATTAAGTAAAATAATTGGCAAAAGTTATTTTACACAATAGGGATAAAACATTTCGTCAAGGAACATTAGAATTCAGTGCAGGGGTTTAGTAATATCAGCTTGAAGATTCCGTAATGATCCTTCCATTATATGAGCTTTAGGAGCCGAAACCCAATGACAGCATTCCCATTGAAAGTATGACTATGCTGTTCACCTTTGTATAACTGTGTTGTTCACCTCGCCTCAGCAATCTGAACATTAAATGCTTGGTGATCAAAAACGAGTAATCTGCTCTGGCAAGTCATATTTCTAATTGTTTGGGGCAGATGGAAGGATTTGCGCATGATAAAAATCTCATGATTCTACAGATACTATATGGCTCCAGGAGACTGTATAGGCTGTGATGGGTCCAAAATGACATGTTGTTTATCTAGTTGACATTCTGTGGGACCCCAATAATTTCTACGGGTATAGATAGAGGTGCACAGGAGACCACCATTTATCCATGTGTCGTACAGATGTAGTCTCACAGCACTAATTGTGTAGCGCCGTCCCACTTTTGATGGAGAGTACTCCGAAGGAAGGGTACGAAAGTCTCCTAATCCTCCTTCGCTAATACCAAGCGACTTCGCTAGTACAAGAGAGCTTTCAGCTCAGCAGTAATTTATGTGCTTCCATGCTGCACAGCCATTATACATTTACAAACAACCATGTGTTCTCCCGGATTCGATACCTAGCGATAAGCGATAACACAGCTAGCATTGCTAAACATTGTACCGATCAAAGCGGCTTATAATATCTACACGTATAGGCTGAAGCAAGGCCGTTACTGTGCATTGCTCTAGGTGTATATTAGGTATCTTTAGAAGGCCGTCACCTAATCATTCATGTAGTTATATATTAAAAATCGCCGGGTTTTACTAACTGCTAAGCTTTCATTCCATTTGCAACTCCAAGGAAGAAACCACCAATCTCCTACAACCAAACTCTAAACAGAACTTTTGGGCTGCTGTGTATTTTGAGTGCCCCTTTTGTAAATTCTAGCAATCCACAAGCAGCCAGCATAGCTAACCATTGTATTAATCAGAGCTGTCTATAACATCTACAAGTACAGGCTGAAGCAAGGCTACTACCTGTGGGTACCTGTAGGTATAACTAACAAAATCCATAATACACAAAATGAAATATAAAAATTGAGTTATGACAACAAATTAGAAAAAAAGAATATGCCATTATATAGTTGTTGCCAATTGACAATTTATCTAGGAATTCGGAGTACTAAAATAAACATTAATAAAATTACAAAACACAAAAAAAAATCTGAAATGTTTCAGATTTTAAATTACGTCCAAAGGGACGTTTATTTAACATTTTGTGTGTTACCTTTATTTGTTAAATACCATGTTCTTCGCACTTAAACCATAAAATTCAGTTCAACAGCAATAATGCAAAATAATTTTAAATTGAGCATATATTTAGAAATTTCGGTACACGCTCTCACGCGCTGGAGATAAAAATGTTTTTCTGTACAACGTTGGTATTGCTGGCTTTGAAATCTTTGAGTTTGTTAATGAAAAATTCGTTAAAGTTTTAGAGAATATTGTTACGAATTTCACATTTATTTGGCTATTTATTTAGAACTGTAATTAAAATTCCTTTTTATTTTCCCGTGCAACGCACGCAGACGATTTTTGAAGAGAAAGCTACGTCAAAAAAAAAAAAAAAACATGCATACATTTATGCAGATTTTTCATTTTTTAAAATTTAATGCAGAGCGATAACATTTAGTGGCAACAATTTGAAAAGTGATATGCCGTTTTTGTGTTTCCGACGCAAAATCGCAAAACGAAAGTAATAGTCCTTCGGGACTAAATCCCTTTGGACTAATAATAAAAAATCAATCATGATATTGATCATGATAGATTCATGATATTGATTGCTGTTTTATGACAAAAATGAGTTACGAATATTGTATGAGTTATGTAAAACATATGAACTTAAACCGTAAATTTTTTTTATATGAACTCTATAATCATGAACACTTTAATGACTCATTTGAACTCTGCCTAATGAATACTGAAAACTATTTGTTTTCATGAACTGTAAAATACAATATTATTCTCTTCTACATTTTATATTATTATTCTCTTCTACATTTTATACTT
Organism: Stegodyphus mimosarum; assembly: GCA_000611955.2. NCBI lineage: Eukaryota > Metazoa > Arthropoda > Arachnida > Araneae > Eresidae > Stegodyphus > Stegodyphus mimosarum. The sequence goes on from KK115524.1 coordinate 25,980, forward strand.
CTATTTTATTAACTTTATTGCATGATACATCGTATATTATCCTATATTTTAACATTTTGTTCTAAATTCTAATTTTATTCTATGATATATTATTTATTATTCTATACTTTAGAATAATACTATATGTATTATTCTAAATTTGTCCTATGATATACTCTATATGTTAGCGTTTTATTCCAAATTTGGAAAATTCAAAATTTTATTACATGACACATTATGTATTATTCTATACTTCATGTATGTTATTCTATATTTTCTGTTTTTTTTTCTATATTAAGTATTATTCTAAAATTGTCATATCATATACTCTTTGCTAGCTAGATTTCTCTCCTTTCCCAAATGTACAAAGTTTTCGAGATCTGATCTCCTCCGGTGGGCTAGTAATTGATTCACCCATTACACAGTAAGTCTTCTATTGACCCTTCTTTTAGTTTTCTTCTTTTACTTTTTCTTCTGATGATCTTTCGGCGCTTTAAGTCCTTCTGTCTTAATAAAAAAATTCTAAACCTCCCTCTAAAGAAAAACTATCGTCACCTTTATTCTTATTCTTATGGTCGGTTAGTGATTGGCAGCTATACCTGTTCGATCTTTAATGAAGTTTCTGGTTTACCTGTATCTGTAGGCACACACTGACGAGCCAAAATGACGAGTCAATATAACCATCCACATATTTTCAATGAACTCATTTGATTGATGTGGAGGTCTCGTGATTAAGTGGAAATAGTATTTAACTGTTGGTGAAGAAGATGAGGAATCATTCTCGCACTTACTTTTGCGAATGATGGTAAAGGCTACTGATCTAGAAATGAGGATCCGTGATAGAGGGTAGACTGTAATGGCCCAAAGACTCGGAATGAGTATCTCCCAGACTGCACGACTGGTAGGTTGTTCACGGTCTGCCGTTGTTAATATTTATGCGCATTGGATAAATGACGGTGAAACCAGTAGTGAACGCCAAGGTTTTGGACGTCTACGCGTAATCAAAGAAAAGGACGTCGGAGGCTTTCCCGCTCGGTACAGCAAAATCTTAGCCAGACAGTGGCTTAGCTAGCAACCCAATAGAATGCAGATCCAAGAGCAAGTGTTTTGGAACACACAGTTCCGGTGACACTGTTAATATGGGACTGCGCAGCAGATGCCTCACCCGTGTGTGTCTGTTGATCAAGAGTCATTGTCAAGTATCCCTACAGTGGGCCGGGAACATGGAGACTGGCCGATGGATAACTGGAAGGCAGTTGCCTGGTCGGATGAATCACGATTTGTCGTCGATGGTCTTGTCAGGGTACGCCATCTTCCAAGCGAACAGTTGTTCTCATCTGTACAGCAGGTCAGACATAGGCTACTGGTGGTGGTATTATGCTTTGCGTGACGTTCTCATGGGCGGCTCTGGGACCCATAGTTACGATAGAACAGACCAGGAAAGCAGCGGACTATCTGAGCATAACTGAGGATCCGTTGCACCCTTACATGTCGTCTGTCTTCCCAGCTTCAGCTGTGTTGTTCGAGAAGAATAAGGATGAATTCAAATTTATGTCCTGGTCACCTAGTTCGCTGGGACGTAACCTGATGGAGCACATTTGGATGTCATGGAGCAGCAGGTCAGAGCTGAAACACCACGATGTCCAAATATCTCGACCTTGCGTGACCACTGCTTAGACATTTGGCACAACCTGTCTCCAGTCATCTAACACGAACTTGTGGTATCCATGCCAGGGCGAGTTGCAGTTATTTTGGAGGCCAAAGGTCGCGCAACACGTTATTGTATAGGTGATCATAATGTTTTGGCTCTTCAGTGTAGATTAGGTATCCCCGGGCTTCCATTACTTTTGTCATGTATCCTTGTGGGTAATTATTTCACAAGACACACTATTAAACTACATGCTACTTTATTATATACAAAAGATAATCCTCGCTCACACACGCATTATTACAACTACTCGCATTCCCGTCTTAGTTGTGGTTTTCTCAATAACTTCTGCGCGCTTGGCACTGTGCCAGTTTTACGTCCGATTAGGATTAAGTTTTCGATACACTACACCATTTGCGTCTCCGAGGGAGTACACTTCTCATTTTCGAAGCTACCAAATTATTCTGCAAGGGGTAGAGCCTAGGCTCAGGTACCCTGGTGTAGCAAACACCGTTCCACAGTGAGAGAAATCTCTCATGAAGACTTTCGGCTTGACGTGTATATTTTGAATGCTCCTTTGCCTTACAGACATAAATGCTTTCAGATATCTATGCCTTCTCTAGCATTCGAACAGGGCTCATCGTTACGGAGCCAGCTTCACTAATCACTATACCGGCTGGGAGGTTTATAATGTTTACATATATTTCTGATAGGGGAATTCTATTGCGCAATCTTCCTAACGAGTTGCACAAATCCCAATCCGTCATTCTTTAGGATAAATTTATGCTAACAAAATAAAAGTCCAAATATATATATCTAGAGATACCAGCTTAAGGTTACAGAAACATTAATCTAAGTTTAGAATTTTCCCATGACGTCTTAAGCCATTAGATCGTAAGGTTCTCGACTATATCTGAGATGCCATGCATTACATCATAAACGTAGAAATCCCACATCTCACAATGCACCAAAATAATGCACTGCTTTGGAGGAAATATGGTATTCACTTCTTACAGAATACTCTTGCATATTTACAATGTCTATTTGAGGGCAGTTCTTTGCTCCTGTGAAGGATCTACTAAATCCTTGACGGATTAAATTTGATAAGGTGACAGTGTTTTTCCTTTACTATGTAAATTCAATTTTTAAAGTCGGCAGTAAGCAGCAAAAAGCCTTTTGCGTTTTAGAATCTGCAAAGAAAACATGGGTTTTGAAGGCATTAAGATGCAAATACATTAAGCCACCGCAGTATTTTGCTGTGATATCAAAAATTCAAGGCCATTGCTTGTTTTCCTTAAGGACAAGACGCTCGGACAGCGGCAAATGTTTCTAACAAAATATGGGGAAAATTTAGAGAATTTTGAGCATATCCCATAAAAACCACAAAATCGCATTAGAAACGTATTTGATATTCTGCAGCCAAGCGTTTGAAAGATTTTGAATAAACCATTACAACTGAAATTTTTGCATTTTCAGATGTTGCAATATTTAGAGTGGGAGATTACATATGGATTTTGAGTCGCACGCAAAAAACGTTGTAAAAGGATGATTTTGCCATCCGTCTCTTTAGTGACAAAGTAACATTGTATTTTAGAAAAATAATAAATCATCACAATATCTGAATCTAAGGAACAGGAAAAACTTTCACACGCATGGTGAACAGGAATAGGATCTACCAAAACTAAACGCCTTCTGCGTCTTTCGCAGGCAAAAGAATGGACGGTTTTTCTTCTCCTTCGAAAACACTGTAATGGGGGTTATGGTTATAGCTTAGAAAGCGAAACGATTCAGAAAATTCATAATGTAGCAAAGGTATGTCATAACATAAATGATGAGTTCTTACTTCACTGGGCTGGTCAACATGAGAAAATTGACTATGCATTAATCAGTTGGCTAGCAAAGTCTCTCAATCTTACATACAGCTAATTTTTTCCTTTAAGACTGTATTAAAAATTTATGCGCCTCCTGTCAGCAACATTAGATGAGCGCCAAGACAGCACTATAATTGCTCTGGTGATTGTCAGCGCGGAAATGCTATAATATTGTTCAAATTACCTTGGACGGAATTGGAATATGGTTTGCACGTATGTTTTAAAACAACAGAGTTATGTATCAAGCGTTTATAGTGTGAGAAATAAAATTTGGAATACTTTTTACTTCATTTCATTAAGTAGTAATTATTTTATTTTTTTACATACGTTACGAAATTCAGTATTTTAAAACCTACTCATTTGTAATAACTGTTTATTTACTTCACTCAGAACTTTTACTTATTGTGCCAGAATTTCTTTTTTGACTTCATCTATCATTTCATTATATTATTTATGCATGTATTTTTTACCGAACTAGGGTTTACCGTGAAAGAAATTATCTCTGACATTCTGTCTTATGAAGCTATTCACTGTAACTGCATTTTTAGTGAATTCATTTACCAATAAATTTTTTATTCACTTTCCTTTTTGACATTATTTAATACTCACCTATGTCTCATTTTATACAAGTCATTAAAATTTAAGCATAAGTATTAGAATCTAAGTATGGGTTTATCATGTTAAGTAGAGTTAATTTTACATATAGAGGGTTCACACATTTTCATACACACAAAATTCACACAAAGATTTATATATAAACAAACTCTAGAATTTTATTTTCTAATATGTTCAGTCTGATAGCCCTTTTATTTTACACCTTAATTTCCAAGAGAAAATTCCTTTTCGTAAAATGTCAAGGCTGATTTTATTTCACTCATCCTTCACAATCATCCATCAATGTTTTAGGATAAAATAAATATATAAAGCTTATGAAGAGCTTGTTTTAAAAGTCCATATGCACAGTAATAAATAGGAGACACATCAGGTGACTTGGGTGAGATGCATTTAAAGGGAATAGCTTCGATTCCGGTTTCATTCCTGATTTTTTCTGAAAATGCAGCAGTAGATTTAGAGGTATGGCTTGGAACTTTATTCTGATGGAACTTAACGCAGTGAAGTTTGTTTGGATAAACAGAGAGAATTTATTCTTTAAAAATAGGTGTTAAAATATATTTCTAATAATAAAACGAATTAATTTTGACATTTTTTTTTTACTTTCCTAATTTTAAGACTTCCGTTATAAGAGAATCCAGTATTAACTATTTAGAAAAAACTTTCCTTGTTTTCTCTGAACCAAGATATTAAATCTTTTTCTGCTCTTGTTTTGAATTTTTACTATTAGCTCAACTCTCCATATATTTTCTTAAAATTTTCAATTGTTAATAGAATACTTTTCTTCATCCACTGAAGTTCAAATACATTTTTTTAAACTTGTAGTGGATGGCACTTGATGTGAATACAGTTTTTTCACATATTAAAGATAATTAAAGTTTAAGTTTTACATATTAAAATTTCACATAGTAAGACTTACAAATAATGACAATTTATTAGGAATTCTCATGTGCTGTAAAAATTAATTTTATAACAACTTATATATAATAGTACATGACTGTGATAAATGGTATTGTAATATTTAACAAAACTAAGTGGCAACAGTAAGACAGAGTTCTAAAGATTTTTAAAGTGTATGGAATTAAAGAATTGTAGTTTTATAGAGCTGGATGAAGCTGATGTAATATCCCACTATGTAGCGAAAATTCTCATAAGTAGAAATTGACTTGAAAAAAATGTTTTTTTATATTACTTGTTCGATAGTAAATATATCTTTTTCTATTGCAATCAGATAAGTGTAACCAAGCCTCATCAGCTGCAACTATATATTTCCATTTTTCAATTGCCAAATAATTTTCATCATACAGCAGTCTACACATAGTCTGATGCTGAGAAACATGGTTCAGCGGTTTTTTTTTGTGTGATTAGCTTTCAATCAGATTTTATAATTTTGTTCACAGTTCCTACAGAAATATTTAAAGATTTTGCAATAGCTCTTTTTTTTGGGGGGGGGGGCTGGCCTTTCCTTTAAATCATGAGATGCGTCTTTAGATTTAGCTGTACGTACCTTTGTTTGATATGCATTTTTTGCCTTTTTCCAAGTCAGATGTAAACTTTGACGTTTCTTTCCTTTCATATTAATTATGCCATTTATGTTACATGTAGAAATATTAAAAATCATGCTTTTCACATCTTTTTTAATAATTGAATAAGAGTATTTCTCTTCGGACTGCTCCAAAATACAGCCTTCGATCAGTTGTTTATTTTTCAGCGACATTTTAAAAAGAATATTTTTAATGCTGCAGAAGATAACTAAAATTTATTACAATTGGATGCCCGTCACGTTTGTATTTTAGAATTAATGTTTAAATTCATGGAGAAAACGGAAATGTTACAAAATGGGTGTATTTTTTGTCCCTCTGTGTCTTTGGTCTTTCGGTTTTAGAATTATTAAGTTCAAGCAAAAATTTGAAGCCAAACACAAAAATTTAAACTCGAATTGTAGTAATGACAGAAATAACTGCAATAGGACAGAAATACATTGCCGAAAAACACAAACATAATTAACAACGGTACTTAAGTTTTACTGAAGTGGCTTCCGTGGTTAGTTGGGAAAACCTACAACGTTAATTGCCAAATTCATAACGTGTTACTTATTTGGTCCTGAAACTCAATAGCCGAAGGGCTGTGCTATGGCCCATATAATAAGGAAAAAACTTAATAGTTATTTACATATGGATGATATTAAACTGTATGTTGCTATGCGAAGTATCTGAATGTACATTCAGGAGCAGTGGCGGCTCGCAGCTAAAATTAGTGGGGGTGCTGTTCCAAGAAATTTTAACCTTTGTTTTAAAATTGTGTAAACGGAAACAAACATGTATAAAAAGAAAATTTATTTTGAAACTTCCATGAAATCTTACAAGAGAAAAATTAAACATTTCTTAATTACTTTAACCTAAATTGTTACAGTCAAATCTTTATTTATTCATTTAAAAATGAAATCCATTCTTCTTGTTTTAATTTGCGCGAAAAGATCAATAATTTTCTCCTTGGTCTCTGGATGACAACTGAGGAAATTTTTCTCAATTGAAAGCACTGCAAGCGCATTTAGTCTTTCCGAATTCATAGTGCTTCTTATAAAAGTTTTCATTCTTTTCAATGTTGAAAAGCAGAGTTCTGCCTCTGATGTTGTCATGGGAACTGTTAAAATAATTTTTATCAGTTTCATAATTTCACTAACAACACCATCTAGATTATTTTCCATGATAAATTTCAGTAGCTCAATTAATTTGCAGTATTCATGAATATCAGACCTACAACAGTACACTTTTAGTTCAGTTTCAAACTTTTCTTTGTCAATCATCGGATATGCTTCAGTGGTCAGTACTATTTCTTCCGCAGGATGTTCATTCCTAAAACTAGCGGAGCATTTCTTGTTGAACAATTTAGCAGCTGCTAAGGGTTTAGTGGAAGAATATTTGTTCATTATATCAATACATATAAAGTCACATATTTCCTTAGCTTCATCCATCAGTGTCTTTGAAGAATTCTCACAGTACTTTGAGTTCCTTAGTTCTAAAATAGCAGTTTTGAAATTTGTTGTACATTGATTAAAATAACACACTTTAAACACACTAATTTCTATGAATTGCATTTGGTTATATATTATTGCAACATGAGGCATAATCTGATAAAAAAAGCTCGAACCAAAACTTGAAATTATCATCATTTAGATATTTTAAAATTCCTGTTGCCTCTGCAATAGTTTGAACTGCATTTGATGTTGACTGAATTTCAGTAAGGCAATTTTGCTGTTGCAGAGGTTTATAATGCACTTACAGTCACAGAATTTATTACTTGAGGATGTAAGGACATGGTTAAAGTTTTCTGTAAAATAAAAGAACCGAAGAAAATGAATCAAATAGAATAGCTGAAAAATAATCTAACCAAGAAGAATACGGTGTATGATTTTTAAACTCAGCACACCCGAAGTAAAAAAAAAGAACCACCTCTTAACGGCACTCCAGTTTAGGCACTGCAACGACAGTGCTCTTCCTCTCGGCCTCTTGCGCTGCTTTCTAAGTGCGCATGCGCAGACCAGCCAAATACCACACGCAGGGAGTAAAAAGAAGTCATGTTTCCAGAATTTCGGCACTGCAAGAGCGACAGTGCTCTTCTCTCTCCCTGGCTAGCGTACTGCTTTCTGTGTGCGCATGCGCAGAACACCAAACAGCACGCCGCGGGAACTAGCTCGCAGTTCGATACGAAGACTTTCGTACTTTTTTCGTAAATTGGAAGATGACTACTGACATTAAGTTTGAGGATTATATATTGTAGAAGTATAAAGAAAGAACTAAAGAAAAAGACGCACATTATATTAAATATTAATAATAATAATAAGTGGAAATAGGGGTGCTGCAGTTCCACGGTACTTATTACGAGCCGCCACTGTTCAGGAGCCTAATTAAGACATTGGGAACAATTTGTGGTGAAATTTACGAGACATTAAGAAACTGCTTATACACAAATTTTATGTTAAAAAACAACACTAGGGATCGAGTATTATAAAGAATTAAGTATATAACACAAACACGTCGTAATCGGAAAAATGGATAACATCTGCCAATTTTGCAACGCGAAAAAAATTCAGTAGAGAAACACGAGGAATCTGTTGCATGAACGGAAATATTCGGTTACCATCAGTGGAAGCACCTCCGCAAGAATTTTTACATTACATTACCGAGAAATTTCAGAATCAAAACTAAAAGTTTCTGTAAGTATATTTCATCAGAAATGAAGAAAGAGAAATTGATCAACGGTGCACAAACATCAGTGGATTGAGACGAGAAATAATCCAAGATGTACAGAGGATCTTACACAAATACAATCAACTTATTCAAATATTCAAAACAACACCGAACCGAATGATTTCTGATGACTATAAAGTTATAATTTGAGCCGACAAGAGACCACGTGGAGAACACGAATATCTATTTAATGCACCTCAGAAGACGAAGTCGCCATCGTAATTGTGGACAATGGAAACGCAAGCCATGATATAATTGTACAATGAAGAAGAGAAGGACTACAACGTATTGTAGAGACACACCGTTCATATGATGCCCTCTAATATGCATTAATATTTCTTCATGTAGAGGACGGATATCATTTTAATGGGAAACAATTCCAAGCTGAAACAGGCGTAGAAACAAACAAAAAAAAAGTCACTTCCAAAGAGTTCTATGCTTACCGCTTAATGATCAGAGACAATGAAACATAAAATTCCATTCTCAACTCTCGCCATTTGTTCCAACAATTCCTGGTAGATATTTTTGCAAAAATAGAAGCAGAAGAGATGCTTTCCGTAAGACTGAATCAGAAGAAACTACGGACAGAAGAATACATCCACCTTCGAGATATGATTATAAATGACGGAAACATTGACGACATTAGAACAATGGTAACCTTACATCGAAAGTCCCTGACACAAGTGCGAATACACTCAAGATGCTATGATATACGTAAAAAAAATGTGGACGACCTGGCCTCTTCATAGAATTCACATGCAACTCACGGTAGTCAGAAATCAAATAACAATAAGATTCGGACAAGCCCTCAAGGTTTGACACGACATAATAGCCAGGGTTTTCCGAGAAAAACGAATGAGATTTATTGAAGTCATCACAAATACCACATCTTTGGAACATTAGATGCTGGATGTACACAATCGAATGGCAAAAACAAGGACTGCTTCACTCACATAATTTCATATGGCTACACGACAGAATTCATCCCACGGATATCGACAAAATCGTTCAAGCTGAATTTTCTAATCCGCAAAATGATCCGGAACTGTACGACATATTTGTAAGAAACATGATTCACGGACCATGTGGAGCTATACGTAGCTTGCTATCGAGTATAAAATTCTAAAAATTTGAACATATTTACCTCAGATAACAAAATGAAAAATGCTGTTTATAAACAAGTATTGTAAATAGGATATGTTTTCAATAAGAAATTTTTACCTCTTATATTTGAAGCCACAATCTACTGCCACACAATTTCATATCGATTCCCTGAGCGCTGCCGGGTACCCCAGTTAGTATTCTAATAAAATAGGGATTCAATACTTTTTATTTCTAAACGCTATTAACTGAAACTTCTGTCAAAATATGCATGGAAACATAATGTAAAGACTGGTAGTCTTTGACTTACGACTCTCTTTTGAGATGGTGACAGAATGTTAAGATTAAAAGTCGTCTAATTCAGGTTTGCCGTAAGTATATATATATATATATATATATATATATATAAATTTTATATTAGTAAATTGCGTATTTTAACATATAGCTTTACTTAAGAAATATGAATGTATCTCATTTAAATTTGTATTTTTGTACTATTTTCATTAAATTTTGTGTTATTGAATGTGAAAGGAAAAGCGACTGCGTAGAGGAGGCATTTAAAATTTTCAGATGAACAATAATAATAAAATAATTTAAAGTAGTTCATCAGCTAATTTTGGGTGAACAGAAACACAAGAGTTTTTTCAGGAAATGGAATTCCATTGAAGTCTAATCTACCTCCACTTGACATCGTTGAATCAGACTTTAATTGTATTCGTTTTCCGTTTTTTATGTCTTTCTATTATTTTCAAAACATCTAAATTAAACTACTAAATTTTACATTTTTCATTTGCAAAAACTAACATTTTTAATGCAAAAAATTTCAAAATAGAACTTATTTATTATTATTTAATTACTTATTTATTATTATTAATTAATTTAATTACTTATTTATTAATTACTTATTTATTATTTATTATAGTTATTCATTTTCTTTCAAATGTTTGAGTAGGTTAGTTAAACATTTTTTACGTTTTTAGTCTTGAATATATGTATGTATGTATACCACATTGGTTTCACTCGTATACCTTTGCGAAACCATTAAAACGCCGAAGCACCATCAAAATATTCTGCGCGACCTTCTCCAATATTGTTTATTTTTCGTTATTTGCATGTTGTGGTACGTTGGAGAATATATTGGAGATGCGAATTACTTATTACCAAAAGGCGTGATGCAATTATTTTGCATATCCATAGTTATTAGAATGAGAAAATAATGAAACCTGAACAGTTTGGGCAAGGTCACATGACGCATTTCGTAGGAGCGGCTATGAAAGTCATTAAACAAAGGCCATTAGTTGCTAGTAGGACGACAGATGCCTAAAAGTTTGTCTTTTGCTCTCTAGAATTTTATGTGCAGTTTGAAGAGTATGCACGATTTGCAGAAATATTTATAGCTCATCATAATAGCTACTTAGAGAATTAATGAATGAAAAGCATATTCATGGCAATTTCATCGTAGTAAAGTAATTGCACCTGCAGTGAAAACAAGAAAAGCTTTAAATTTAAATTTTGAAATTAAAATTATCACAACTTATGAGAATGGAAAAATGCTTTTGAAATAGCTTACGGAGAAAACATTGTCACATTCAATATTTTCTATGAAAATAAAAAGTACGACTAAAATAAAGGAGACTGTTAAAATGCAGTAAGCATAAAATGCATAATTAAAAAAAAAGGGGGGGAGGGACTAATTAATGAAATCGGAAACTGGTAATTATTTGGACAGACAATCACATTAGCAATAATATTTCTCTGAACTTATTATATAAAGTATTTCTCCGGCTTTCTTACCATGCATTCGTGGTGTAATGGTCAGCACACTCGGCGCCTATTCGAGAGGTCCAAGGTTCGGGTCCCAGTGAGGGCACTGCTCATTTTTCACGTCTCCAGCATCGAAATAACCTAATATATCTATAATTCTATAGAAACGAAAGCGCGTAGCTTAAGCTTATATCCTACTTGATAATTTAAAAAATGAACAAAAAGACAAATTTGGGGAACAAACATTTCAAGCTACTCTAAAAGTTGGTTTTTACCAATTGCAAAGTAGATATAATTTACGTACTTTATAACAGCAGAAGCTGAAAGTTCTAATTTTGAGGTTTCGGAAAATTTCAAGAAACGTCTAAAGCAGGGCATAATTTCTAAAATTAGAAGTGCCGGAGCCCTATGGAAGATCATCAGGAAAGAGAAACAAGAATAACTAAATAAATTAAAGGAGTAATAAAACAATAAAGTGATTGATAATTAAAAAATTAAATTATTAATTATTAAAATAATTAATGATTAGAATAATAATATAATTAAAATTGAAATTTAACAAAATGTAAAGAGACAAATAAAAATTTAATAAGTTATTAAATAAATGTTAAATAGTTAAATGATAAAATAAAGTACTGGACCTTGACGTATTTGGGGTTCCTGTTGGAATTGCAATTTCACACAAAACTAAGAAATAGTTCTACCGGTCTCCGGTTGAATTTAATCTCTAAATATAATGTAATACTTCAACTGATGAGAGAAATAAAGAGCATTCTTCTTCCAGAGATGCCAACTGGAATGGTTAAAGTGCCACTATTGAGACTAGAGAGAATGCTATAAACAGAGTATAGAGAAAATTTTAACGGAGGGTATATAAGTATGAAAACAAAGAGAGGAGTCTAAGATTTTATAACCATGATCTCCTATCAATATAATTCTAGCTGTCAAGCACAAAAATTACGAGGGAACAAATTTTACCGGAATCGGAGGGTTAGCTAAGGAAAAAGTAAAAAGTGACAATTTCGTCTTCCGTCTTCGGTTACATCTTTCCAAAAAGTCTGCAGATGCTCTTTTCCGCGGGAAGACACTAGTGTTGAAACGAAAAATTCACGCGCTGTCATAAAGTCATTATACTTTATGGAGAATAAGCCTTTGAAATGCGGGTGGGAGTTTTTCTTCCCTCAAAATTCTCCACCTCCATTCAAGGGTTTGTTTCCAAAGGAAAGAGAGGCATGCATTTAAAAGTGAGGATCGAATTTTAATATAATTTTATTATTAAAATTAAATTTTGGAGGTCTAATTTGCGCTGAAATTCTTGTTCAGTTACATTAAGAACTGCCAGAGCCTTCTTATTTAGGGCTCCGGCTAGAATTATGATTTAGCCTCAAAACTAAAAAGTACTGCGGAGCAATTTAAGCTCTGGATTAAGATACTGATCGTCTTGCCAAAGGTGAAAGGCTAATTCAAGGAGCAGAAGTATATAAAGGGGGGATAAGAGGGAAGGAAGAGAAAAAAGCAAAGCCAAACAGAAAATATTAATTAATTTTCTGGTTAAGAAAATAACTTCTGGTTGCAATGAATTATCCAAATATGTAGCAGTTACTTATCTGCTATTTTTAATATTAACTAATTTAAAGGAATACATATTACGTGTATAGAATATGCATGTATGTGCAATATGCATGCGCTTGTAAATAAGTTACTTAAACATGTAAGTTTAGAGATTCTTAAATCCATTTGATGGTAAACAAAAGCCTAATTTACGAGAATATTTTCAAAAACATTGTTACGAATTTTGTGATTAGATAGGTAATTTTAGTGGAATTATAAGTAAAATTAATGTATTTTTCTGTGTAATGTAGCGCGAGAGAAATTTTAAGATAAAGTTATAACGGAAAAGTAAGAATACAGGGGCATGTGCATTTAACATTGAGTAAATGGGTATCTCGGTAATTTGTATTGAAACTGAATAAATATAATTGATCATTTGCGACTTCTGTAATCCATAAATCCATACCTGCTATTGAATCAGAAGACATTGCAGATTTAAGAGCTGTCATTACTTATCCAAGGCTGTGACTACGAAAATTCTCTTGAATTACTTTTATACATTCCTGTACATTTTAATAATATATTAAAAAAAGAAAACTGGTATCATAATTATAATAAACTGAGACTAAAATCACGCCATCTATCTTCTGGCATATACATATGCAGGCCGGTTGTCTTGTAGAGACATTGGGATTTTTGATGCAAGGGACATGAAAAGTGAGCAATGCCTTCGCCAAGACTCGAACCACGGACCTTTTGAATACGCATCGAGTGTGCTGCCAACTAGACGACGAAGGCATGCCAAGAGGGCGGGAGAAATACTTTATATACTCCCCCTTTTAAAGGTCGACTAGGGGACCCAGTTGCCAAATCCCGATGATGGGGAATCATCATCCACCATCTTTTTTAGTTCCTGCGCCAGTTGTAGAGACATTAGGTTATTTCGGAAACGGGAGTCATGAAAAATGAGCAACGCCTTCCCTGGGACTTGATCCATGGACCTCTCAAATACACGTCGAGAGTGCTGACCACTACACCACGAAGGCATGCCAAGAAGGCGGGAGAAATACCTTAGAGTGTTTAGTGTATATAGTATACAGAAAAAAGTAGAATGCAAAGTCTATATGCGCTTCCCAAGCAAAAAGAGTGGTTTTAAAATTAAAAGTGTTCTGACCTAATATCATAAACAATTTCCTCTTACAGTTAATCCACTTTTATTCATGTACACTACTTAACGTACAAAATGCTACTCAGTATCATGGAATTTACACTGCATGCTCATGTAAAAGTTAAGGAAATAATTAAAATATCTTGCCAATCACAAGAATTGCACGCGTGCTGTAAGACGACTTGGACATCAAGTTGTTATTCAAGACATATACGGCTGTGAGAAGTGTGTGTTTTTATTACGGTGTCCGGAAAACAAGACTGCAGTAGAATAAAGGCATCCTTTATTTTACAATGGTGCCTTCGAATTTAGACAAATAATGTCAGGAAACAAAAATGCGGAAAACAGTCAAATTCTGTAATCTGATTGAGGTTAAGTTACATTTATAAGAGACCTTCCTTACTGGCAGAATGGTTAGTAATGCTACTTGCCTATTGTTGGACTCAGCTGCGAATCCTGGAGAATTCTTTGATGCTTGTAAGTGTATAGTGTCTGTAAGGCACGGGAGTTGTTAATATTGGCATGCCGAGTATCCTTTTCTTGAGGCTCGGTGATAAGGGAAGAGGTGTGGAGATCCTAGGATATGTTCTATAAGAACAGTGAGAGATCTCTAGGATCTATTATTCACTGCATTTTTTTTTTACAAAATTGGGACGCGATCTTCCCCCTTCCCACGGATGTATTTCGGTCACTGCCTGCGTACTGCTCGGCCCTTGTGCTCGATGATGAGATAACTAAGTGGCAGATTGGTGTTATGTGTTTCCGACAAATTTATAAAGTGTCTGGCCATCTGGAACAACACAACATTTGTAAGAGTAAGTTTGCATCAACCAGTCAAACGGAATTCTAAAGGAGAAAACTCTGCATGTAATATAATAGCCAGGTTGTAGCAGGTTCTTTTCTTGAATAAAGTGTTAATGTTAAGACTCCGAGGTAGCTGCAGTTAAGCAAAGGCATCTGAAAAAGAAATTTCGCCGTTTTGTGTGAATCCCACGAGGAATTGCTTGGGTGAATCTATCATTTTTTATGTAAAGGTATATTTTACGCCTTTCCGTAAACCTACTCATATTAAAGATTTGCCTTTTGTTTGATGGAAAGAAAATTATTTTATTTAGAATCATTAGAAGATTTTAACTTAAATCTTTATTGAAATAAAGCAAGATAAGCGAAAAAATAAAACTTTTTCATTTGCATTATAATAAATATCTGTCCTTGATATTTAAAGAAAAGAATGAAAGAAAGACAACAGAAAACTTTATTATTTAGATTTATTGGTTACCTGGATGAGCTGTTACAGTAACTGGGATATATTAGTGTTTTTAGCGTTAAAGGTTTATAACGGCTTACGTACGTTCTCATAACCCATTATCAATTCTTATTTCAGAGAATAGTTTAAATAAATCCAAGTTAATGAAGCAATTAAATCAATTTTGAATTATTTTATGGTCTTATAAACTAAAAGCAACAAAATTTACTGCATCTAACTAATAGCTCACATTTCAAAGCAGAAATTTCAGATATTGTTTTATGATCAGTTTTCCAGCAGTATCTTCAAAGATAAAACCTTTTTTTTTCTTACTAATTATACATTGCAAACCTAATGTTTTAAAGCTTCAGGAAAAAGATTTTTTTCCTATTATCGGACAATCCGAGAGTTTATTTTGTCACAGAGATGAAGTAAAAACCATATTAAAATGAAACTATGCTTTCAAAAAATCATAAAGCGACTGAAATATAATTCATCTGATCCCTGAACTGAATTAAAATCGAAAGTATAAATTCGATGTTTTATTTGAAGAGTTTTATCAGTTCCTGGATTTCATCCTTATCACTTTCTTATCTTCTTAAAAACTGATATATTGTTGACGACAAAGCTTTCTGCTTCAAACTATTGTACAATTTTTAAAACTCCTATCCGTCACTATCTCTCCATGCACGGTGGAAGGCTGAGGAATCGTCTAATGCAGTATTTCCATCGGAATATTATTCTGGTTCTATCGAAAAATTCGTAAGTGAAAGAATATTTTTGTTTTGCTTTTTACATATATGTTATCAACAAATTTGAAACTCTTTTTCAGACAGTTTAAACATTAAACCGAGTATAAAGTGAAGTGATATTTATTATCTTCTATTTAACACACTTACTGATAGCCACCTAACAATTGGCAACAAACCGCAATATTTTTATTTTCTACACAGTGCCCAAATCTGCCAGGTTTCTGTAATTTGAGACAGCTGTGTCAAGAATTATTTTTCTTCTGAAAGCATATTCTGAATTTTCTGATATTTATTTTCCTGCATGGTACTCTACATGGGTTCATGATTTGATTTAATTATAAAATTATAATTTATTTAAAATAAATAAATTTTTAGGTATATTTTACTTGAATATTTTAAACTCTAGTACGTTATTTCTTTTATAGAATCTGCCATTATTTAGATTGGAAATTTTGAATAAATCGAATTATATTTAACTTTGCTTTGTCCTCACGTTTCTTCCGTTTCGAAGAAAGTTTCTATGAATTTAAGGGTCTATCTTGATGGTGAAAACAATCATCAATCGTTTCATGAGAAAATTATTGCTCAATTTGAAAACTTTGAAATATAAAAGAAATCTGACATTTAATTCTACTTACAGAGTATTACAGAGTATAAATCACATACTCTCCATGATCGAATAAATACGTTTTTTGAATTTCTTTTGGGTTTATTAATAAGAAAAGCCCCATTTTATCAAAACCAAAATTAAAAGGAAAGCGAAGTATGCATTAATGAAATTCCTATCATAAGAATATAATTTCCATGCCAGTTTTACAGAAGAAAATTCAAAATTTATAATGGAATTTAATTTTGTACTGTAAGATGGCTGTCTTTAAAACTTTTCTTTGAAGCGAATGCTTTACTTGGAAGAGAAAATGCCCTTCTGCGAAGTTTTATTACATTATCATGAAAATTGCAAGATATAATTATACACTGGAAATTGAGGGACTTTTGAAGTCATCACCTGACAAAAGCAAAATAAGAAATTAGTCAATTTATTTAATGTTTATAATTTTGAATGACTGTGTCACAAAAATAATTTCTGTTCTTTTGCGTATGGAAAAAAGCGGTGGAATACTTCATAGACACCGGTCTGAGCCTTTTAGTTAAAATGATATATTCAGTGAAAGCTATGAACCTGTATATGAATAACTACTTTCACGGCAAGGTCCAAGTATAAGCGACTATAGCGCTGATTTTCTGCGAACGCCAATTAAGTTGGTCTCTCATACTACATCTAAAAAAAATAGATTTCGCTTTGATTATTAAAGTGTTTAATTTATAGGTGGTGCCAAGTGTATTGATCATCTAGAGCGCCCGGCCTGGCTGCTTCTGAAATGTATGAGGATCGAAATGAAAGTGTATAGCAGTAGCAGGTCAAATTTGAAAGCAGCCGTGAAAAGCAGTGTTCAAGAGTCGTCATAAAAGGACTACACCAACAATATGATAAGCATCATAAAGATCCCTTCTGCGGTATCATCTGCATACTATACTGTACCGCAGTATTTTGACTATTTGTATAGCTGCCAGAGTTAGACGAAATCTACAGAGATGCTTGAATATTTTCAAATCGATAAGAACTGTACATTAGCCGAGAAATATTGGTAATCTCATCTAATTCAGAGAAATACTTTAGTCTGTTTATAGTTTTCAAATATTTCAGTGGCATCACACCACAGCTATCTGTTTTACATAGAAAAGCGCCGTGTTGAGCCATATAGCTCTTGTATCTTACAAGGAGAGATATCAGACTTTCCGAAAACAATCGTTACGACACATTCAGGGCTGATCAAGAATGTGAACAAAACAACGTATGCGAAGTGTGGAATTCCTCAAACGCCTTCCAAAGCAGAGCGTATAATATAGCTTACCTGCTCTTAGCATGTTTAGCCATAGATTGGCAAACGTAATATATCTGTGAAACCTGAGGCATTATAAAGTTAGTAATTTCACTTATCGTACACTTACGTCACTCCACGGCATAATAAGGTGGTGGAAGAAGGTACAGCTACAAAAAAACCTGATATGTGAACCAGGAGTAGGTAATAGTGTCACTAAACTTAGAAAAGAATTCCCTCCTTTATCAGTGCATGCTGTCATGTTGTAATTGATAGAATGTCTGGCTGATATCGGAAGCCGAGAGTTCGAATTCCGGTGAGAGCATATAATTGATTTCTCAAAAAATTGTAATTAGCTTTGAAGTGGAGCCCGTCTAAAATATGATGGATGAAATTTTGTTCTCAGTTGGAGAAAAATAAAATTAATTTCCATTTTCTCCATCGCATGCTATTATTGTTTAATTTGTAGCACATCTGGTCTGCTTCGGAATATTCGGATTATGAATCCAGGCTATGTGCAGTTGATTTTTTACAATAATTGCTCCGAAAAATTTGATAGTCTCTACATAAAGACTCAAAGCTAGAAGTGTTACATATAACGCGTACAGCAATGCTTATATTCGAAACGAAAAATGTTTTTGATGTGGTAGGAAAATACGTAATGAATTTGAAATACTGAACTGCTCCTTTAAGATCGAATTAACTGGTAGCACTCACTTCCTTAAGTGCTACCAGTTAATTGCGAGTTTCATGTAATGCGTCTCTTGAATTTGATGTGCATATGCTGATACATTCGTGCCACTTTGAGTTCCATTAAATCATCTCAAAAGCCAAGACAATTTGTTGCATTCCGCTTTGTGATGGCATTCAGCAATAGCTGCTAAGGACTTTTGTTGATTTGGCCAGGCAAACAACTTCCACGCAAAACGCATGAACCATATAATCTGTTGGGCACTTCTGCAGCTAATATTTGTGCCAAAACATAAGTATTATAAGCCATGATGCTACACATGGCTAACATCAGTAGTAATGTTAGTGTAATATCTCCGTAAGCCGTTTAGAGCTTCCTGTGCCAAAACGATTTCCAGATCTATCACTGGTTGAGGACCTGCTGATATTTTTCCCGAAATATTTCTTTGCCTAACTGAAAATTTTATTCAAAACGACATGGTAAGTAATTATTCAGAACATAATTCGAGAACTTGCAGACTCACTTCCAAACTGTACTGATGAATGGAATGTAATTCCTGTATCTCTGCATATGCTTCCATTTCAAGAATTGGATCAGATAGGTACGAATCTCTGCGATGGTTAGACAATTTTGACACATTTCATGAATATTACAATTCTCTACAAATGTCTAAAAAATTACCAAATTTTATATTTTTCTCAATTTTTTCTGAAGTTCTAATAACAGTTTTAGATTAGTTTTCGTATAAGAAACTGTAATACTTCTCTTATTAAAAATTTGAGACAAATATGCTGCAAATTAAGGGCAACATTTATCTAGTAGGTGAAACCAATAAACAAATTCCAGCTAAAAGGAGCTGGCTGCATTGCTGCTTTTACGATGTTACCCATAAGTTATGGGAATAGAAATTAGTTTGCCTTTGAAAGTTCTCCCCAAAGCTATGTACCTCATTAGGAAGATGAACCCTCTCATGCTTTTCTGATTCAGAAAACAAACATTGTAAAATAATCCATTTTCAAAATCAAAACTGAAAATTCGAATACTGAATTATCGCTCAATTTTCACTAAATTAAAGTAATACAAGAAAATGACATTCTCAAGTTACTACAATAATTATAGATAATATGCTAATATAAAATCTTAAAAAATTAAAGCCCGTATATGCATATCTTGCACGCCCATGGTGTTTGTTATACAATAACTTATTTGAAACCTTCTTTCAAGATGGGGCTTTTTCTGAGTCAAAAAATATATTTACTGCATGGCAAGGCAGATTTCTTAAAGATAAATAAACAGTTTCAGAAAGCAGAAAAAGGTATATTATGCGTATTAATAGAAATTTTTAGATATATTTTGAATGATTACAAATCTTTTTCTTCATATAATGAGTAGAAAACACATGACCTGTGATATTTTTAAATATGCTTTGAAGTCCTATTAGCACATCCACATATGGAACATGAACTCATACGCCTTCAAATACTATCTAAAAAACGCCATCTGGTTTTCCCCCTTCCTTGTACGAAGTAAAGCAAGTATTGTAATCGTGAAAAATTTCGGGTACCATATTTCAACGGAAATATCCATTTTGACCATTCCCGAATCCATTTAGACGATTTTTTTTGCGTGACGTCTGTACGAATGCACAGAATAAAAGTTTCCTTTTCCAAAATGAATTGTAAAATGGATTCAAAAGAATTTTTACATGGCATCAGTACGTACGTAAATATGCATACATGTATGTATGTTTTTATGTATATATGTATGTATGTCGCATAACTCAAAGATGATTATTCATAAATCCCTAAAATTTTGTGTATGGGACTGGTGTAACATCTAGCTGCACACCTCGCCTTTCACAATCGACTGAACCCAACATATATATATATATATATATATATGTCATATTTTGGGAAGCATAGTAGAGGAATCAGCTTGCAATTGTCGTGTCCGAGGAAGGATATTTTGGTTGCACAGTTAACACCGGTACTTTTAGAAGCTTTCGATAATCGAGTGGAAAGATGAAAGAAAATGCTGACACAATCCAAGTTCACTAATTACTATCTTTATTTCTAGGCACGTTAGAACTATTCTTCGTAGACAATATACTTTTTGATCATAAACTATTATAATAATTTCTCACATATGCAGGTTAACGCGGGCGACATCCTTTGCTGGGATATTTTAGCAGTGGAAGCTAGCAGAAAAAGAAATGACGTAATTAGCTACCAGAATAGGTGCGATTCTAGAGACAAGCCATGATTGGTTAATATTAGTTTTGGTTGCCTTTTTCAAACAGCGTTACATAAAGTAGAAAAATCTCGAACTCCGGAGAACATATGAATTTAGGGGGAGAGCACCAAATCTAGAATATTAATTTTGAGGTCGCCAATATTTTTTTTCAAGCAACTACGCCAATATTTTTTTTCAAGCATATATATATATATATATATACAGAAGAATTTAGAAACGTATCCGAAACTTCTGTTATAAAGATGAAAGAATAACAAGTAGAAAATTAGCGTCTAGTGCTGCTAAATTTTATAATTGAATTTAAAATGTATACATGTATCCACCCCCTTACAGGAATTAAAAGTCCTTACCCGGCCTTTATTTTCGCAATCATTGGTGGCAGTCGTACATTTCCAATTACAGAAGTGCTTTAAATGAAGGAAAATTCATGTTTTGAGTATGTTGAATTAAAAAAAAATAATAATAATAAGTTTTCGACAAATAACGAAATCTAACTTTTAATGTAACCGCATTAAAAGTTAGGTTCATATAATTATATTTGGGCATGTTTTATACTCTTTACGGAAAAACAAAATTAAGAAGTTTGTTTCCCATACCACAAAAATACACCGGGATATTTAATTCAAAATTTTTGATTTCCTTTTCTACTTGCCTTGAGGGATTGGTTATTCAAGGTAGAATAATTCGAGCAAATAAGTTTAAATGAAGTGTAGCAAAAATTATGTCGAATTTAATATGCGTAGAAGAAGTCTTTTCTACATCAGATCTTTTAGTTTTATTTCAAAACTTTAAAATTTAGTCTGATTTTATAGTTAATTAACCATACTGATGAAACCAGTACATTGACATCATGCTAATTGAAAATCATGTGAAATCATCTAAATATTCAGTCACAGGATTTGAGGTGTTTTGCATTATGAACTTCCCAAATATGCCGCCCAGACGGGAATGAGGCTAGTGATTCTGACTGCTGTATCGAAGAGTCTGGGTTCGAATCCCGGAGAAGGCATGGATGTAAATTGTCTGTTCCCTCATAGGAGGCAACGGTGGCCCACGTATTAGGTACCTTCATAATAAAGTGACCACCGCTTCCCGCCTTAGTAGTGGCCAAAGCCTCTAACGGCTAGTGCCCGCCATTGGAAATTCCCAAATGTTGCTATTTGGCGAGAAATCGACAAATGTTGGCAGATTGGTGACAGAAATTTACTGCCAGGGCCAAAGTTGCAGAAGGAATCTGTGAGCTCTAGTAGGGATTGTATTGCAGAACGTTAAGTGCGATATAAGAAAGTAAGAATATCGAAGTGATGTTTGGTTTCGTTTTGTTTATTTAATTACGAACAGCTATCTGCCTAAGGAGAGGTATGCCTTCGTGGACGACAGCTATCGTGGTGTCTGCCTAAGGAGAGGTATGCCTTCGTGGACGACAGCTATCGTGGTGTCTGCCTAAGGAGAGGTATGCCTTCGTGGAGAACGTTCTAAGGAAAACTGGCTAGTATACAAGTTACATATGAAAACGCCTATGCAGCCAGTCCGTTCACCGGGATTCGAGCTACCAAGTGAAATACAGTGTTTAGCGATTTTACCTCTCGGCCACTTGTGACATGATGAATAATTACTTTGTAAGGTATTTACAACATCCTTTCTGCATGCCTTCGCTGTGTAACGGTTAACACACTTAGCGTGTATCGAGAGTTCCAGGTTCGAGTTCCGGCGAAAGCACTGCTCATTTTTCATATCCCCAGCTTTGAAAGAAACCCTGATGACTCTACAACTTTGCTAGGAAGTGATGCATATTTGTTTAAAATTCCTTTAAATTTTAGCAAGTAATGCATGCTTGCTAAAAATTAAAGTCTTATTTTTGCAAATAACAAAAATATATAAAAATTGTCTGCCAAAACCCCCATGGTTTTGTAGTATATGAGAAAATTTTATAGAGTAAAATATTTTGCAAAAATACATTTCCTACACATTAATATTTTATTTTGTGAATTTTATATAGAAATTGAGTTTCTACTGTAGAGACATTAGGTTTTTCTGCAGCAGGAATATTGAAAAATGAGCAAAGCCTTCGCCGGGAATCGAACCACGGACCTCTCGGTTACGCGTCGAGCGTGCTGACCACTGCACCACGAAGGCCCGCGAAAAAGGCGGGGCAAATACTTTATACTACTTAAAAAAGGAAAAATGAAAGAAAAAGAACCCGCTTCTGTCCCTTTAAGAAAACTGGGTTTCAGTAATTTATATCAACTCTTTTCCCATCTCTACACCACTGGCCAAGGTCCCCCCCCCAAATGCGAACACATAATGTTTGGATAAAATTAACCTGTTTCTGGGAGGACAATATTAATTTTAATGCTATTTCAGTAGGTTATGTGCAATATCTACAAACAATAGAACAAATCCGTAATTAGTGACGCGTTGAGTATCTGTTTCGTACTGATTGATGCTACGCAGATTAAAACAACTTCATACGGGATTTTTTTAAGTGCCTTATCAGCTTCAAAGATTACAATGCGTGGATACAAATAAAGTTTTCGAAAAGTCTTTATTTTCCATTTTCAATCAAAATTTAAAGCAAAAGACTTAATAATGCAGTTATTATTATGAGCAATCATATGAAGAATTTTTTATCAGAATTTTGTTTTTCTCCAAAGGAATAATTTTTGTATAGAATGGTGTAAAATATATGACAAATTAAAGTTTCTGTCCATTATTTAAAGAGCTAACAGGTTGTATAAAAATGACAATTTGCATTGCAACGATGGGAGCAGTTACAGAGAAGTGAGAGTTTGACGAAGAGAAAATTCTAACCGGAAGAGTAGTCCTTGATATGCGTAATGAATTTCTCTTATCTCTGCCTTTTAATGGCTTACTTTAATTGTTTACTTTTCAGCTACAGATGATAACAAAAGTCTTTAAAAGCCATGGGTATTTGCTGCTATTCCAAGCCCATGAACACAAGTCCTAAAGAAACAATAAATTTAGATACGACGACAGTTCAAGAAAATGGAGAAGATTTAAAAGGTGAGTTTTAATCCAGAATTTTTAAGATTTTGTTGTATTTTTAGTTCAAACGGGCAATTTGCCCTGAACGACTATTAATTTGGTTTTGGCATTTTGCGGTTGTAAACTATAAAAGGCAAATCACTTTTGAAATTCTTGCTACCAAATATTAGAGCCCTGTATTATATTTAAAGAAATTAAGTAATGAAGAATCTGCATGAATGTATGTATGTTTCTCGCATTGTGATAAAACAACGGTACCTAGAGCCATCAAAATTTGAATAACGTAATCTTCTATAGAATATGGGCATGTGGAATCACTAATTCATTCGAATTTGAAATTTGTTTTATTATCGATTTCATATTTTGTAACACTTCAACGAAGTTTTGATTAACAAACTTGACAATTTCAAAGCGACTAATGGCATAAAATTAATTTTCGAAGTTGCTGTATTGCTGTTGAACTGAATTTCATGGTTTGAGTACGTAGAACTTTATATTTATTAAATAAAGGTAACACACAAAAAGTTAAAAAAACGACCCTTTAGACGTAATTTAAAATCTGAAACCTGTCAGATTTTTTTCTATTATTATTACTATTTTATTATTTTTAAAATTATGACGAATAAAATGTATTTTAAATCGGTCAAAGTATTGCCTAGAGGAAGTGTATTATTGGGTTGGCAACTAAGTAATTGCGGATTTTTTTTAGAAAATCAAAGACAATTTTTTCATGGAACTAAATAACTTTATTCTGCAATGTATTGCCCATTTTGATCAATGACCTTTTGCCATCTTTCAGGCAGCATCATAATCCCGCGTTCATAAAACTTCTGGTTTTTATTAGCAAAAAACTGAATCAGGTACGATTTGACATCATCATCATCATCATTATTGAAATTTTTACCATTCAAGGAGTTTTGTGAAGATCGAAACAAAAAGTAATCAGATGGTGCAAGGTCAGGACTATATGGTGGATGTGACAAAACATCCCAACCAAGCTCCAATAATTTTTGCGGAGTGACCAAAGATGTGTGTGACCTTGCATTGTCATGATGGAATACAACACCTTTCCGATTTGTCAATTCGGGCCGCTTTTCTTCAACTGCATTGTTTAATTTCGTTAGTTGTTCAATGTAGACATCAGAATTTATCGTTCGGTTTTGGCGTAAGAGTTCAAAGTAGACAATTCCTTTGTAATCCCACCAAACTGATAACAAAACCTTCTTTTGATGAATATCAGCTTTTAATGTAGTTTGAGTTGGTTCACCTGGCCTGCTCCATGATCTTTTCCGCTTGATATTGTTGTAAACAACCCATTTTCCTCGCCAGTTATCAGTCGTTTTAAAAATGGATCATTTTCATTATGTTTCTTTAGCAAATCGCAGCTGTTAATGCATTGCGTTAAATGCGTTTCTTTCAGTTCGTGAGGAACCCATGTATCGAGTTTTTGAACATAGCCAAGTTGTTTTAAGTGATTTTCAACGCATGTATGTGATACATGAAGCTTCTCTGCATTCTAACGTGTTGTACTGTGACGATCCGAATCGATTATTGCTTTGATTAGGTCGTCATCATCTTCAACTGGACGACCAGAGCGTTTTTCATCACCTGAACGAAATTTGGCAAACCAATTTTGACACTGCCGTTCTTTTAAGGCTTCGTCACTATAAACAGCACATCACTTTTTATGAGCGTGCGATGCGTTTTTCCCTTTGCGGAAATAAAATAGCAAAATATGACGAAAACGTTCCTTTTGATTTTCCATTTTTCAACGAACGCCAAACGAAAACTACGCAACTGATCAAAAAACTTTTTTTACTGATTCACAGCTGAATTGCCAACTATCAAATAACAAAATGTGTTTTACATTTGTACTACGTCTGCAAACCTAAAAATTCAACTGAAGCCATCTATGAGTGAAATCCGCAATTACTTAGTTGCCAACCCAATATAATTTATTATAGGAAGTATAGTGTGTTTATAAAGTCTCGGACCCATTTTGATGTTTAATAACTCATAAAATAATGAAGATATAAACAAATTTATGGCATTTATTGATGGAATAACTTATATGTTTTCCTTTTCAGGTTTGAATATCTTAACTTTTGTAAATATCGTCTGCGCGTGTGGTTAGTTTTAGATAATTTCATTTTCCAGTCTAAATATCTGTACTTTTCTAAACATCGTCTGCTTATTAATTGCATTTTTCTCTCTTTTGTTTTTGGGGATTGTAATCTCCAAAGGAAAGATCCTCTTTGACTTTTTCCTTTGGGGATTTGTAAAGGACAACGTTTACAGGAGGAGAGTGTCGAACATTGATGATCTAAAAGCCAGAATTACAACCGCAATAGCCTCTGTGGATGCCGACATGCTTGCCGGTACTTAGCCTGAAATTGAATATCGACTTGATATTCTGCGTGCGACGAAGGGGGCACACGTGGAAGTTCATTGACCACGGTCATGAAACTTTTTGAGTCTATCTAACCATTTATGTTATTAATTTTAATCTATCTTTATTATTTTATGAGTTATTAATCATCAAAATGGGTCCGGGACTTTATAAACACCCTGTATATTAGAATTATTGTCGTAAAGACTGAAGCCAAGATTCAATATTTCAGTAAAAATAAGGCTGATTAAAAAAAATTTTTGCATTAGCAATAAATACAAAGAACACTTAACAATAAATACAAAGAACATTTAGCAATAAATACAAAGAATTTTTTAATCATTTTGACTAGCTTATGTGGGGACGTAAATAGAGGATGGCACAAGCACAAAGTTCAAGATCTTGGAGACATTATAATTGAAATTAACGAGAAAAAATTAATTAAAAATGAAGACTTAACTTAAGACCAACTACTGGAGAAAATAGATTATCCTATATTTACATTACTTCAAATGAATGTAATTAAAACCAGAAGGTTATGAAGAAAGGTCACAATGGCTATTTTGCCCCTTTTGTGTAAAATTCATGAAAAAATGCCATTTATTTCAATCATTGTTTATATCTGTCCTTTCGATTCTTAATTTTGCTTCACTTTTTGACCAGAAATACACATCACGTTGTTTAACTATAATTTGACGCAAATTATACTGATGTGTGTTAAATAAAAATTTAAATGAATAAAATGCTTTTCTCAAGGAAGCCGAAAACTGTTCACTAATCGAATAGAACAAATTCGTCGTGGGGGGGGATATTTATTCAGCAATTTTTTAGTTTTGTTTGTTTTTCATTGTCACCGGGCGCCTAAGCCAAGGCTTTAGGAGAAGAGATAGAACGCATAGAATAATTATTCTAGCCTCTGATATTGCAAAGCAGTGATACATCAAGTAATGTCTTAAGGAACTGCCCAAACGAAAAACGCTGACTACCGTAACGAACGGCCCGGACATGAATCCCGGGGAAGGCACGAATGTTTGGAAATGTATAGTGTCTGCGCGGCATGGGAACACACTAAATAGGCGGCGAGCTGAAAGTCCTGGAAGAAGTGTGGAAGATCCTCGGACTCGGAGACTTGGCATCCTGAAACCCATGTAAATAAAACAATAATAGAAATTCATAATTAAACTAGCTTCCGCCTGCGGCTACGCTCTCGTTGATGTCCTTAAATAAGTTTCAAAGACTATTGAAAGGAAAAGAAAATAATTTAATTTTTTTTCTTATTGCCTGACCAGGATAATCAGCCTAAAATTTTAGTTATTATTACTTATTTTGTAAGTTAAAAATACACTCTACGTAAAATTTGAGTAAATACTGCCCTTCTTCACTGAGATAAAAGGAAATCCATATTGATGTTGCTAAGACGTTATTCTGCATAATTTTTAAAATTCGATTTGGATATATCTAACATTGCAATCTGATCTTATGGTTTTTTTTTTTTTTTTTTGTTTT
>KK115524.1:53663-82167 GCA_000611955.2 Stegodyphus mimosarum
GTGGTTTTTTTTTTTTTGGTTTTACTAAAAAATTCTAAAATAAAATATAATTAAAAAAACCGAAAAACATGCTTTATTAAGATATCTCACAACAAAAATAACTAGTTTTCATTTACCAACATTTCAAAAAGTTTAAAGTATTAGCAATTAATTAATGTCTGCGGGGTTTAAGCCTCGCACCTACGCGCGCAGACAAACTTTTACATCGTTAGTAGTAACCGCCCTACCTCAGCCGCCGGAAGTGACGTCACAAAAAAGGGGGCGTGGACTCTGCCATCTTGGATCTCGTGACAACCGGAAGTGACGTAGGGGTTGGATGACGTAGACGGAATGACGTCATGCATAGTTTCGTTTTTTTGTGGCAACGACCTTATTTTCAAAGTTTTTATTTTTTGAGGCAACTTAATTTTTTTTCGGTTTTGTGGCAACGATTTCATGAAACAGATGTTTGGAATGACATCACTTTTATTTTATTATTTTAAATACTTGATTAATTGCTTTTAACTACTTGCCCTTTCTAATTATTTAATACATGATTATTTTTAATTATGTTTAATTATTAATCATCATTTTAAATTAATTAATGCGTCATTAATTTTAATTATTACCTTTAATTAATTTTTTATTGAATTTAATATAATTTTCCCTGATTTTTAAAAACAACCCCCACGGATGAGATTCGAACTTGCCATCTCTGAGGTAGGATACCTGAACGTTACCTCAAGGCAACCCTTTCGTCCCTCCAAACTTGTTATTTTACCTTGTCCATTCTTTGTCCGTTTGACCTTCTGCAGATGGAAATCGCCATAATGTCACTAGGCTGAAGGATAGCGAATGCGGGAAGCTCACTTTTAGCTTTCTAATCCATTACTTTATTCTTTGCTGCTTTAAATATAAGATTTTCTCACAGTTAAATTTTTTTTTATTATTAGGATATTTTTCATTGTTTTCCTTTTTTTCTTCTCTTTCTTACTAAATTAAATTTATATGTTTTGCTTTTGCTAACGTAAATTTTACTGTCGCAAATTAATGTTTCCAAAATTTTACATCCGTAGAAGAAAATTTATTTTTACGTTTCATTTCACTTTTTTAATTTTGAAAAAGTTTTTTTTTTCTAAATTTATTTCTTTTCATGTTTTTACTTTAATTTCCTCTTTTTTTTCTTTGTTTAAGTTTTTTTGGTTTTTACAAAAGTAATATTTATTTTTACAAGTTCATTTTTTTCCTTTCCGCTTTTTATTTTAAAGAAGTTGTTATTATATTTTTCATTTTTGTTTTCAAAAAGTAATATTTGTTTTCATATTTTTTCTACCTCTCTCTTTTCACAAATGCAGTTTTTTTCTCCTTATGTACTTTACTCCCAAATGAAAATTTTTTTTTTTTCTTTTCATATTTTTTTCTTTTTTATTAAATGTAAATTTTTTCTTGTTACATTTTTATTTTACACTTAACTTCTTTCCCTTGTTTTAAATACTTATCGATATTACATATCCATTAGTATCATCATCTATTCGATCCTGGAGGCCTTCATGGATAACATTTTCTGGAACTTTAAACAGTATTCTTTCTTCTAATACAGTTTAATTGAATACTACATTTCTTATTTTTTATACTACTAAATAACAGATACTCAGAACTTTTCCTTCTAATGTGTTGTACTAATTACTAATGACTGTACTAACTTTATGAAATACTTTGCAAAACATTGCCAATTCTCTTTTGCATGTCTTACTTTCATTCAAAGGATTCACCAAACTATGTCTGACAAATGTAAATTTTACACTTTTGCATTTCTACATTTTTCCTCATATTTAACTTTTATACTGCTTTTAAAACATATTCATGCTGTATTTCTGATACCTTTCCCCCCAAAAAAAATAAATATAGTCTTACACATGTTTCTTTATTGTAAGACCTACTGACTTTGAACAAATCTTATAAGGAATAATAAATTTTCATGGTATGAAATCCACTCAAACCAATACATGGGACATTTCTACACAGTTTAGTTCAGATACATACCAACAGTACTTCATTTCTTATTATTTTACTGTACAGACAGTTACACGTATATATTCAGAATACTCCCTTTTTTTCAGAAGAAGGATGCCTCATATTACTAACACAGATTAACGTTTTGAAACTCTTTACAAAAGTATCTTGGAATTTATTGTGCACAACCTACCTAAAATCACTGAACATTTCCTAAACCTTGATTTTTTTTATGTGAAAACATCACTTGGATTCTTAGTATGAATCCACCATTTACCGCAGAATTTCATAAACACTACTGTATTTGAACTTATCACAGCCTTAATTTCTTAACAAGGTACAGGATTTTTAACTAAGGAGAAGAATATCCACACTGTAATATATTATTTTAAATTTGAATTATAGTCACATTTGTGAAGGAGTATTGAAAAAAAAAGTGTACGATACACCTAGACTTAATATTAAGCCATGGAAAGGAAACTTTGCAGCCTTTTCCCAACCTAGAATGTAAAATTTTCTTAACTTGGAATATTTTTTTTTCATCCAGTATGATCATTATTTTTTCCTGAGTCGCATAGCTTCTTAACGTATTCATTGTAACTTGACTGAAAGATATCCATTTTTCACATTCACAATAATTTATTTAGGACTGAAATACTGCAGTCTTTTGAGAATGAAATTTAATTTATCATACCTGCAAATAAACTCCTACCTAATTATAAAACATTACATGAAATATTGAGTAGAGTTCCAAATACTAATCCAACATAGTAATTAACTTAAAAGGTTTAACACAGTTATTTTAAGATATAAATTTCAAATTGACATTATTTTTTAACACTGAGCTCTTGCAGATCTTTGAGAACATTTAACATTTAACTTCGCATTGATAGTAAATAAAATTTTGCATAACCATCATACATAACATATAATATTGACATGACTTCTCAATAATAATCCAACTTTACGCTTAAAAGTTTTAGCACATTCTAAATTAGGTATGCATTTCAAATTGACATTGCTTAATAATGAACTCTTACAGCTTTTTTTGACATTTAACTTCTCATATATAGCAAATAAAATTTCTCACGAATATCGCACATAATAGGTAATAGTGACAGAAGATCCATATAATGATCTTGTAAGGTTTGTTATACTTTTACTAACAGTTATTTTAAGTTTTGCATCTTTCCTATCTTATTCTAATTTCATCTTACAATTTCCTGCCAGAATGTAAATTCAGAATCGCAGATAATTCAAATGAGAAAGAGTACTATTTAAATCGTGACCTAAACGAATTCAGGAGAGAGAGTCTGATTTCTTGACTAGCGCGTGTTTGCCTTCTGGCTACGTCTCTCTTAGCTGTTATTACGCTCGGCCATACCTTAGGCCCTTGCTAGGCTTCGCCGATTTAATTAATACTTAGGGGTCAACTAGTTAGATTCTGATAACTTCGGCTATATCCTTTAAGAGTTTTAGTTAAGCTAATTTTAGTTCAAATTATTAGCATTTTAAGTTCAAGCCCGACTGGCGGCTTTATGTAAAGTTCCAAGTAGGAACTGATTGCAAAGTAAGAAAGGTAAGGGAAGACTTAAGAAGGGTTTTAAACCCTTCTTAAGTCTTACGTGTTCTGTTCACACTTAAGCGATTATTCGCTTGTTAAGTGTTCATGGGGTTCGAAGTTAGAACTTTAGATTTAAAGCGAAAACCTCACAATCTACTATAGCCATCAACTTTAAAAATTTTAACGCAGTTTAGTATGACTTAACATAAAGACCACACTTTCAAAAAAGCATTTTTTTAACTAAACATTGAAACCACAGAATTTTGTGCACATATATAACATTTTATTTATCATAAGCATAACACATAATAATAAAACTCATTTCACAAAGTACGAAACACATTTCTCTTTTAACCAGCTGTATTAAGAAAAAGGATGAAGAAAAGATTCAGTGCTGGGAACCGTTTGGTGTTAGTGTTCCTCATTTCCCAACGCATTGATCAAAATATATAAGTACTTTAAAATCAGTTAAAAAGTATTCAAATGCAAGCTTTCAAACAAGAATACTTTGCAAATTAGATAAAAGATAGGTATACAATGACACAGAAAAACATGTAAAGACCGAGGAAAAAAATGCATTCGCGGAGAACTTTCTATGGTAAATTTCTCTCTTTTTTGCGTTTGGCGTGTATTTTTCGTTTTAGATTAAGCAATTCAAAGTAATTCCTGTATAACTAGGGATTTTGTTAACAGTAGTTGGTAATGTAATTTATTAGAACAGTCACAGACGTATACGATAGTTATGCCATATCCATAGAAAAACTTTTTTCCAAGCCAAACCGTAGACATATTTCATAAGTGCACATCTGTGTAGCCGTCGAGGGAGTGGCTTCTAGGATGGACCAATGGGCTTCTAGTAATATTTTTATCATGTCAAATGACCTTTTGAGCGCTTTAAGCAAGATGGTTGAAAACATTTCGCCACGCAATTCAATAATTAAAGCATAGTCGATTTCTTCTGAAAATTTTCATTGCGAAGTTAGATCAAACATACAAGCAATTATGAAGATTTGACAAACAAACACACAAATAAACTCACGTCCGCATTTATAATATTTGTTAGGATATCCTACATGGGTTGCATTCTGTCTCCATACGAATGATATTTAAAACGTTTTATATATTTATATATTTGAACCTAGTTTTAAGAAACGGATTATAGTTTATAGTCTGTACTTTTAAAATAATTTATTGCTTTCCTAATTGGTAACTAAGTTCTGAGCTTTTAATTTCTTATCTTAGGGAAGTTAGCTGTTGCATTGTTTTCTCTCAACACTCGAGACAGTGCTATAATTAGTTTTGAAGAAGGTGATACACTTATCATAGAAGATGATAGGTAAGCTACATCTTTTTTGTAGAATCTTCATGCATTTGTAAATTCCTTTGATCATTATGATTCTTTCGCATTAATGAACTAATTATGATCAGTTTAACGTATATGAAAAGGAAAGAAAGAGAGGAAGAAATAAATAAAAAATAAATGTAAAACTCTATTGATAACAAATTTAAAAATTGGACCTTAATTTGGTGTAATTTTAAAGAAACGTAGAGAAAATCTATATCATCTTACCGATTAGGATTTGCCTCATTAAACAGTGGTTCTATTAGAGGAATCGGTATCAAGTTTAAAATGACTATTTACACACATGTATTACTCTAAAATAACTATATTGAAGTGTTTGATGACATTTAATATATATATTAAATTAAACTTTTAAAACTAAAGTAAACAAAAGACATAGGAATACATGTAAATTCTGTAGGCAAATTGAAATTATACCATGTTACTGAATATTGATATAAATTAATCCAAGGATATTGACGAGGTAAATTTGCAGTCAGTACACAGCTATAATATAAAATGATTTCTTTGGAGTTTAAATAAACGCCCTGTTACTTAAAACAGAGGTTTATTAAAACAATAACAAAATTTGCAGAGATTTCCAGTTTTTCCTCCTCTATGAAAAAGTTACAAAATAATTTTTCTTTTAAAGCCATTTTTTGAGATAATATGGCGCATCCTGTTCAATGTTATACAATTAAATTTAAAACAATTTTGGTCGCCCGTTTAGCCTAATAACTTACCTGCTCATTTCTTCGCTCCATTTCTATTTTACAGCTCATTTTATAAGCTGGGAGAATTACAAACCGTGGAATTACATTAATCTTGCGAATAAAGTTGTTTTCGGAATCTTGTTAAATCCATTAGAAAGAATCGTATTCACGTTCAATCACGTGATGAAAATAAACTCATTCTCAGATGAAAGGACAAAACAAATATGATTAGTTTAATAAGAAATGTGCTTTTATTCGCACTAATACAGTGCTAAACTTTGTTTCAAAGTTCTCATGAGAAAAACGCTTCCCAGAACAGGCCTAAAAGACTTTGTATCTGTCATATCAGCAACTCTCTTGGTCAATTAAAAAGTTAGAATTGTAACGTAGTCCAAACTTATTGATCTAAGCCTGTTTCACATTATGTCTTCCTTCTATAATGTAATTTTTAGATTCTTTCTTGTCCGAAGAACGAAAACCCATAGAAAGAAATATATTTCAATGTTCACGCAATTTCCAGTACACCTGCCACAAAGATTTATCTCCGGAATATTCTTCCTCAAAACTGGGGTGGAAAGTAAACGTCTAACCTCTTTGAGGTTCCGGTATGAAATATGCACTCAAAAACTTCATTCTTCCATGAAATATGGATTCGAAAACCACAACGGAAGATACACAAGGTACCTATACTTCGGTCACTTTAAAAAATGATGACAGGCGGCCCTTCTCATCGTCATTATGGTAGCACTGACAGTTTTCTATACAATATTTGGTGCTGTGTAATTCCAAAGTCATCATACGCGTCTTTTGAAGTTTCCCGATGGAATCTTTAAATTTTGGTCATGATATCCAGACCAAGGGAGAACTCTGACAATCAAATTTAAAATTTTTAGAAAAATCTACCTTTCAGCACTTAATTTTTTCACATCTTATGCTTTCGCCCGTCACGTTAATGCAGGGCTCATCGGTTTCGATAGTTGTTAAATGACATACCAATCATTCTTTTCAAGCAGCTAAAAGTAGCTCTCGCGTTTGAATCCATCTTACTTTCTCCTTTGTTTAGCATCATTGTTTAGCTATCGATGCTTGCAACTGCAATCCTTTCCTAAGGGGAAACTGCACGACGATTTCCAAGACAGAAGTAATTGCTTTACTTAAATAGGTTACTGTTAATGCTGTAATGTGTCTACTTGGCATGGGGAAAGGAAATCCATTCTAATAAAAATTTGTATACAGATGTTTGAGAGGAACAAATTTTGGCCTCTACCGGTGCGAAGGAGGTAATGGACAAGGCTAGACCTATTCGCCATCAGTTAGCACATAAATTCTAGATTCGAAATTCAGACAGAAAAACAGTTGAGTTGTAGTTTGTTGGCAGAAGTATTCTCTCCTTGTACAGAGATTTCTTTATTAGTAAAGAATTTTAGGAAGGTCTAATACTCGACTTCGATTCGGCTTTTCTCGGAGTTTATTTTGCGAGCACTGGATAATCTTCTCTAAGTTTCCATCTCCTCTGAAAACAGTACACTATTCTTGCAGTAAACTTCTCATTCGCATTGCAAGACTTTCCATTACTTCCTTACGGGGCAAATAATTGCAGTTTCGAAAGAATTGAGTTTGCCAATGAAATCAGTTCATTACACCAGTGCTACTTGAAAATCTATTACTATTTTTCTATCGCGAATAAATTATTCATTGTGAAGCAAGATCTCTTTTCATCATGAAAAGCTCTTTGCCTCCACGAAATTAATTTCCTTGTAAATTTTTACCGACAAATATTGAAAACGCTGATACGTCAGAAGTCTTAGAAAAATCTATCTCTTAATCATGCTACCAGTTCTTGCAATAAACCTGATGTTAGTGAATGTCTTAATTTTCCAGTTTTTGTCCCATTAGGTAACAAGCACTGTCTTTCACAATAAAAACTTCCGAGAATGCTGGATACATTGAGAAACGGAAAAATAGAAATTCTTAATTTCTTTAACATTGAGCAATCATAAAACATTCTATGAAGGATATGAAAGTAATTGAAACTTCACTCTCGCTGTCACTTTAATTCAAAAGCTTTCAAATTTATGAAAAAAACTAATCTATATCCTTTCACGTCAGTAATTCTTACCTCATTTATAAAGACATGCAACTAAGCTTTTCTTTTTTTTACTTATTTCAGTGATCCAGACTGGTTTTTTGTTCGCCACACAAAGCGACACAACAAAGGGTTTGCTCCCAAAAGTTATTTAGCTTTAAACGTTACAGTAGGACAAGAAGAGTAAGTAGTCTGTAATACTTTTATATATACTTGAAAACAGAATCTAGAAAGATTTCTGAACAGAATAACATATCTGAGTGTTTTCCTTTAAACTACGAGTACACCGAAAACTTAAGGTAAAAAATATAATATAAATAAGATATAAAATATGATAAAAGTTACTAACAAACTGCTAACTTAATTGGAAATAATCCTTTTAATTTCCGATTTTATTTGCATATGTTCCCCTTCAAAGAATCTGTATTGCGTCACTTACGTCTTTATTTCTTCTCCAATGATCTTCATTGCGAAAATTGTTGTCTAATCAGTGATCAGGATTCAAATGAAAGGGTAACTCACTTCTCTTCGCTTAGTCGTACCTTTAACTATTTAAAATGTGATCAGTGAATATAGAATTATGGTGTGCTTATCGCACCCATAGTGATGTGAAAAAAAGAATATTTATTATAAGAAATTACTTTTCAAGGAGAGAAAATTATGTGTTCTGTTATCTGTGAATATTCAAAACCTGCAAGATTCTTCTATTATCCTACGTCATGAATCAAAGTAGTGTTGCCGAATAGTGAAGCTGTACGCAAGCGATTTATTTGCTTCTAATTTCTCTTAATTAGTTTTTACCATTGCGTTCATGTTTGTCGGCCTAAAATATACTGTCATCGAATGTCTCAAAAATATCATCAAGTGTCTTAAATTTGTACCTGTTTGTATCTGTTGTTCTGTTACTGTTCTGTTATCTGCGAATATTCAAAACCTGCAAGATTCTTCTGTTATCCTAAGTCATGAATCAAAGTAGTGTTGCCGAATAGTTAAGCTGTACGCAAGCGATTTGTTTGCTTCTAATTTCTCTTAATTAGTTTTTACCATTGCGTTCATGTTTGTCGGCCTAAAATATACTGTCATCGAATATCTCAAAAATATCATCAAGTGTCTTAAATTTGTATCTGTTTTTCAGCGTCAGAAAATTGTGCATCAGACAGTGCATCCTTAAAAAATGTAGTCTTCAAAATTACTATTATACTATTTGTTTCAAATAATTTTAATTATAAGTGAGTAATTTTAGTATTTCACTATTTATTTGTAATATGTGAATATTTTCTCATGTACCTCAGTGCATTGATTTATGACAAAATTATAAATGGAGATTAGATCCAAATGTCCCCGAAAAATATCTGAATTTGTTTCTGTAGATCAAGATAAATTTACCTGTCCAAGATTTGATGTGACAAAAGATTATCCAGTAAATAAATATTTGGCGATGTAGCACAAATGGTTTTTCTAAAAAAGAAAATTAGCTTTATTTTCCAGATTTAAAGGAGAGGCCTTGTCGTTCTGTATCCGCAATATGTTGAAACAGATAGTTGGGATCTGTTAAAAGTGAAATTTTAACTTATTTTCCCACTTCACAGCATGTTATGTTTGACAACGTTTCAGTCACTTAAACAAATTTAAAGACAATTGTAAGGTTTTAGTTAAACTAACCAAGTTTTATTTTAATTTAAATCTTTCTATCTCTTCTCTGTTTCAACTTCCCGTCAGAAGAAGCGCGCGTTTTCAGCTGATGCTAATTTTGAAGTACAGCGAAGTACTATTTAAACCAGATGTAGAAACCTCTTAGTGTGAGAGAGCTTTAGTCTCAGATCACGGTCATTCTGTTCGACGTTCGTCTGACCAGCTAGCAGCTAAAATTATAAGCCATACTGCTTACTACGTGATTGCATACTGAAATAAATTGAAGTGCGCTAGTATTAGTAATTCTTGCTACGCACCATTTAGTTAGAGGGCAAACTCCACGATTTGCTCTGCGAAGCAAAGTTTAAATACATTTCTATTTTAGGTTTAGTATTAAATTTATTTGATTGTTAAGTTAGGCCCAAGTGTGGTCTTTTACTTTCTGTATCCCTCCCGAGTTGGGAAGTGTGTAAATAATAGTGATTTAATAAAAGAGGATTTCAAATCCCTTTCAAGTGCAGTTATTCGCCAACACAGTATCTACACCAGAACATAGCGTATTTTCCGTTCCCTGTTCCAGAGCAGGACTGTAGTTTAGAAGGAGTGACTTCACCATGTTCCCTAAAGCTATGCACAGAACACTCAGTCCTGACAGTGTCGCCCGAACAAAAAGAAGAGGATGGCCTCAAAGACAAGAAGAAGAACCTGAGATACCTGTTGTACCTGTCCAGAATCCTGAGATAGCACCTCCTGGACTAGAAGGATTTGGCTACATCGTACAAACCATGAGAGCAGCCATGAAGCCAGTGGCAAGTTTTGACGGCCAGACAGCCGTAATTAATTTCCTGGAAAAGCTAGACTCCCACTTCATGCTATATCCAGTTCACGAATTTCAGAAAGTCGCTCTTGCTACCAGCGCTTTGAAGGGCCAAGCGCTAAGTTGGTTCAAGTGCATTGGAAAGAATCTCTTGGGGGAACCAGGAAGCCCCACATATACGTATGAAAATTTCAAAAATTCCTTGGTGAAAGCATTTCCTGTAGTACGAGATCGAGCCAGACTGGAAGCGGAACTTTTTAGTCGATATCAAGAAAAAATAGAAGATTTGTCTAATTTTATTTTGAGAAAAATTCAAGTTTTCAAGCTTTTGTATGGAAGTCGCCCGGATCCTGAAATTATTCAAATTATACTTCCTAGGCTACTGCCCCAAGTTCAAGATTTCATCGAGCTAAGAAACCCAACGACGTTAGACAGATTATTTGAGCTCGCAGTACAATTTGAAAGCCGAAGAACAGCCGACAACGAGCGACGACGCCAATTTGAGCGAAGAAGTCAGTGGAGTTCGCCAAGACCCCAGCAGAAGCAAAATCAAAGTTACGGGAATAAGGCGAAGCAATGGCCGAAGAAAGATGTGTCTCCTAAATCGAGCGGCGAACGAAGGGAATTCAATAGAAGAACAAGCAAAGATTCCGAGGGCAACCAGAATAAGAAGAATTTAAACTAAGATGGATTTCTTCAAGGAAGGTGAAGAAGTCCGAAGCAGCGCAAAACCCTTCCAAAACCAATTTAAACACCGTGGTCGTGAAGAATTTGAGATTACCGAAGATTGAAGTTCTAATTAACAACATACCGGCGACAGCCCTCTTGGATACAGGAGCCCAAAGCAGCTTTGTATCGGAAAGATTCTTCAAAAAGCACTTTGGCCGTTACAGAATTTTTAGTGCAAGAGACACGGATGTCATAGCGGCCCAAGGGGAGAAGTGTAGCTGTTTAGGCAAAGTACCGTTGTTCGTGCGTATCAACGACGAGCAGGTAAAACTTCTATTTTATATTGTGCGAAACCTGCAAACATGTATTATTCTAGGTGTGGACTTTTTTAGTTTGGCAGAAGCAAAAATTGATTTCAAAGGGGGAGAGTTGACGTTAAATATGAAGCTAATAGAAGTCAAGAATGATAAACCCCCGCAGCTGGACTTGCAACAATTACCAGCAGAAGAAAAGTAAAAAATCCAGGGTCTGGTAAGTGATTTTTCGAATTTATTTAGTGATGTACCAGGTTTCACACAGGTTGTGAACCACGACATTGACACGGGGGATGCTCAGCCAGTTAGGCAAAAGCCTTACCTCTATGACAGGGTCAAGGAAGAAATAATTGAATGTCATATTAAAGAGATGTTAAAGAATAAAATCATCACGCCAATTTCTAGCAGTTATGCTAGCCCTGTTGTCCTGTGTAGGAAAAATAATGATTACCCGATTACGCACCCGAAGCGGTGGCGTTTTGCTATAGATTATCGCAAGTTAAATTCAGTTACAAAATATCCTGTATATCCGTTGCCGATAATTGAAGAAATAATTCGAAATATTTCGTCTACAAAATACATGACTACGTTAGATCTTACGAGTGGCTATTTTCAGATTGGGGTAAAACCCGATGACGTACACAAAACCGCGTTCATAACTAAGTCTGGCACGTACGCATTTCTTAGAATGCCTTTTGGTTTATCCGGCGCGCCGGCAACGTTCCAAAGATGTATGGACATCGTCTTAAGACCAGTCCTTGGTAAAAGCACGTTCATATATTTAGACGATATTATAATTACGAGTAGTAATCTAGAACAACACTTACAAGATTTAAGAAAAGTGTTTTCATTGTTAAATGAAGCTGGTATAAAGATAAATGCGTCCAAATGTAAATTTGCCGCAAAAGAGTTACGTTATTTAGGATTTAAAATTTCCCAAAAGGGAATCGAAACTGATCAATCAAAAATAATAGCTATTAAAAATTATCCTGTTCCTAAAACAGCGAAGAAATTATCGTCGTTTCTTGGGATGTGTTCATACTATCGGTCCTTCATTAAAGACTTTGCAAAAATAGCTGAGCCACTGCTAAAGTTGAAAAGAAAGAAAGCTAGGTTTTCGTGGTCAGCAGAAGCCAACTTGGCGTTTCAAAAATTGAAAGACGCATTGACTCAAGCTCCCGTCTTAAAATTTCCAGAAGGGGATAAAGGATTAGAGATTTCAGCGGACGCTTCAGATTTCGCGATTGGTGCAGTGCTTTCCCAAAATGGTCAGCCCGTGGCTTTTTTCAGCCGAACATTAAATGAAACCCAAAGAAACTATTCCGCAACAGAGAGAGAAACTCTCGCAGTGTTAGCATCAGTACAGAAATTTCGTGTGTTCTTTGGAAGTTCTCCAGTAACTGTATATACCGACCACGCG
This sequence comes from Stegodyphus mimosarum, assembly GCA_000611955.2. Classification (NCBI taxonomy): domain Eukaryota; kingdom Metazoa; phylum Arthropoda; class Arachnida; order Araneae; family Eresidae; genus Stegodyphus; species Stegodyphus mimosarum. The sequence continues at coordinate 66,213 of KK115524.1, forward strand.
GCGGTCACTAGACTCTATTCTGGAAAAAATTTATCACCCAGATTAATAAGGTGGGCTCTCAAATTACAGGAATATAACCTAATAATTAAACATACGCCGGGAAAAGAAAATGTTGTGGCAGATGCTTTAAGCAGAATTAACTTAGATGAAAATGGAAGTGTAATTAAGATAGCCATGTTAACATCCAAAGTATTAGATTCTCGTGAAACAGTAATAGCCGAACTCAAAAAAGATCCGGAGTTCAAAAATATATACAATTATTTGGCCGACCCTGAGAATTTCAATCATCCGGATATTGTGCCGATAAGAAATAGGGCCGAAAATTACGAATTAATTGACGGACTGTTATTCTATACGAAAGCTACTAATGAGAATCATGAATATAGACCGGTTATCCCAGCTAGCATGAGGTTGAATGTATTAGAAGAGTTGCATGATTGTGCCATTTCGGCTCATTTAGGTATAAGAAAAACTGTTCAGAGAGTTCGCGAGGCAGTTTTCTTTCCAGAACTGCAAAAGTTTACTAGGGCGTATGTCCAGTCGTGCCCAACATGTCAATTAAATAATTATGTTAATTTCCGCCCGGCCGGGTTCCTAAATAGTATTAAATCAGAATTCCCAAATCAAATAATAGGCATCGATTTACTTGGACCTTACCCTCGAAGTAAAGTTAACAAAAGCCGATATCTTTTAGTTATAGTGTATCATTTTAGCAAATGGTTAGAGTTAATTCCGTTAAAATGCGCGTCTGCAAAAATTGTAGTAGATTTAATTCTAAATAAGTATATTTTAAAATACGGGGCGCCCCTAAAAGTTATTTCAGATAATGGTGTCCCCAGTTTGTTAGTAATATTTTTGAGGAAATGTGTGCAAAACTGGGCATACGTCATCTAAAGATGGTCCCGTATCGTCATCGTCCGCAGTCGAACATAGCGGAACGAATTAATAGAAATGTAGTGAAAATAATTCGAAGTTATGTGAAAAACTATCACTCTACCTGGGATAGCCATATAAATGAATTTGCATTTGCCCTTAGGACCGCCAAACACGATACTACACAAAAAAACACCCGCTGAACTGTTTCTTGGAAGAAAAATTTTAACATCCTTAGATAAGCTTTTCTTTGTCCAGGAAATTGCAGAAGAATTTAAAATAAGCGATACACAAAATTTGATACGGGAAGCGACGGGAAATATAGAAATGGCCCAGAGAAAACAAAAATTATATTATGACGAAAAAAGAAGAGGGGTCAAGTACAATGTGGGAGATGAAGTTCTGAAAATAAAACATAACTTGTCGAATGCCCCAGAAGAAAAGGTGGGGAAATTCTTTCCGCGTTTTGAAGGCCCATTCATAATTGAAAAAATCACACAGGCAGTGGTTATATTAAAAAGAAATGAGGGACAATCAATCAAGGCAAACGTGGATCAGATAAAACCATTCTATAATAGAAATAGAATGGAAATATTGAAAGATTTTTTTCAGGATCCGAGCCAACGTAGTCACACGGAAGATTTACCTCAGCGAAAACAGCAGGAACCAGCTACAACGGCATCGAAAACTCAGAAAAAGAAAGCTTCCCTCAACAAAGTAGAAGTAAGAACCAAAAATGTGGATTCAAAAGAAAGTCTCACGATGCAGGTGAGCAGATCTACGAACGGACCCACGATCAAACCAAGAGAAGAAAGCAGAATGGGCAAGGAAAGCCCAATGTATCCAAAAGAACTGCGGAATCATCGGACAGGTGCCTGAGAAGCAAGCAGCGTCAACTGCAGACTGAGAATCAATGTCCCGAATACAACAGGAACCAGGAGCAGCAACGAACAACGGCCCAAGAGCGAAGGGCCCAGTCCACCAAACGCTCAGCAGAACAACCTCCTCTTCAGAGAAAATACGCGAGGATACAACGACGGAATTGTAAAAGGAAAAGAGATGAGCAACCTCCCAAGGACCAACAACCAAAGTCAAGGAGACTGAACCAAGCTGCAACATACTCAACTTTCAAGGATTGGGCCAAGAAAAGGATGGATGACCACAACAAGATAAGTAGAATTTCTTATTCAAAAGTTTAGTTAATTTTCGAGTGTACTGCAAGTTGCAGGGTCGATTTTACCTCAAGCGAGGTTGAGTTTTACGCCAAGTGGGCGATAAGTTCTCATCTTAAAAGAAAAATGTTTTTGTTTAAAAAAAAATTTTGTAATTCTGCAAAGACTTAAAATTACCTAATGTTTGTAAAGTAGATTCTTAATGTTTGTAAATAGATTAATTTTGTAAAAGCAATGAATTGCTGAAAAGATAAATGTTAACTAAATGATTTTGTATGACGCTTTGTCGAAAGACTTGTAAAATGTCTAGAATGAAAAATCGGAAAATTGAAGAACACGGTTTAGTCTATGGACTGTTATTTCAGTGTAATGGAATATTTCAGGAAAGTACCTTGAGAAAGGAATAGGAAGCACTTGCTGTAAGCTTAGAAATTTAACCTACATTTGTATTTCATGATTGCTATGAAATTGTTAAAGTGTTATAAAATGTAACAAATAATATTATGCTAGCAATGCACGTTAAGTGCAATATCAATGTGAATTGTGTGTGCAAACTGCGAATTGTATGCATGAAAAGTTAAAGTTTGAGTAATTTTAGAATGCAAGTGTTAAATAGGCTCTCCAGCAAATACACTTAAAGTGTTAGACATAAAGCTAGTGAGAACCTGATGTTTAGCTGGTTATAGGGCGTTTTTTGAGGTCTCGTATGTCAAGTTCTAACTAATGTTAGTCGATCGTAGGTGGAAGATTTGAACACCCCCGAACACAGAAAACCCGCAATGGCGGTTTGCTTTGCATCCAACACCGGTGAGAGAGCATTGGGGGAAGAATTTAATTGTGCTTGAATGATAATGTGTGTGTGCGAATTTACACGGGTGAGAATAAAGAATTGTACCTAGAAATTTTCTGTTATTATGTTGTACTAAAATTCCTTTCCTTCCAGATTTTGCAGGAAGGAGTAAGACTTATGAAAACAAATGTTGAAGACTGTTGTTCAAGAAAATTTCTTTTGTAAAAGTTTTTCACAAACAGATTGCCTTGTAAGAGTTGGCCTAAGTTTAGAACAGCTAAATTTTGACTATTTGTTTAGAATTGCGAGTTTCAACATGGTCCGTTTGGACCCCAGTAGTTTAACTATTGCAATTCTGGCGGGAAGTATGTAAGGTTTTAGTTAAACTAACCAAGTTTTATTTTAATTTAAATCTTTCTATCTCTTCTCTGTTTCAACTTCCCGTCAGAAGAAGCGCGCGTTTTCAGCTGATGCTAATTTTGAAGTACAGCGAAGTACTATTTAAACCAGATGTAGAAACCTCTTAGTGTGAGAGAGCTTTAGTCTTAGATCACGGTCATTTTGTTCGACGTTCGTCTGACCAGCTAGCAGCTAAAATTATAAGCCATAGTGCTTAACTACGTGATTTCATACTGAAATAAATTGAAGTGCGCTAGTATTAGTAATTCTTTCTACGCACCATTTAGTTAGAGGCCAAACTCCGCGATTTGCTCTGCGAAGCAAAGTTTAAATACATTTCTATTTTAGGTTTAGTATTAAATTTATTTGATTGTTAAGTTAGGCCCAAGTGTGGTCTTTTACTTTCTGTATCCCTCCCGAGTTGGGAAGTGTGTAAATAATAGTGATTTAATAAAAGAGGATTTCAAATCCCTTTCAAGTGCAGTTATTCGCCAACACAGTATCTACACCAGAACATAGCGTATTTTCCGCTCCCTGTTCCAGAGCAGGACTGTAGTTTAGAAGGAGTGACTTCACCATGTTCCCTAAAGCTATGCACAGAACACTCAGACCTGACACAATGATAAATATTTCTGCCAGATATTAAAGTTTAGTTCTGCACTACATGTAAGTGATGAAATTGAGTCTTTAACGTAAGGCTTGTCAGAACAGTACCGTATGTTACTGTCTGTTCAAAATATGAGCTCACTTCAAATTAGATTTCACTAACAATAAAGTTATTTTCAACTTTAAGGCTTACTTGAAGAGCCACAAAACATCCATAATGTGTCCAGGTTTAAGCAAATTCTCGACTATATTTTAATTATTCAAGATATCTTACTCCAAGACCAATTAACCTAAGTCTTTATGTTGTAAATTCTCATTTAAATTATTTATTATTGTCTTCATCTTGCACTTCCTTGTTTAAATTGAAGTTGAATTTTACTGATTATGAGGTGTATCAATTTAAGAGAAATATGAGCAAACACGTATGTGTAAGAAATCCTTAAGAATAATTTCTTATGTGAAAATACTGAAAATGAAAAACACTGTTTCAATATAATTGAAAATAATGAGTGTGAAATAACCAGTGAAAAGAATTACTAAATAACTATACTCATATATTTGCAAAACGTAAATATAGTATAGGCTGTATTAATATTGAACCTCCAAGACTAATACTGACTTCAGAACTTCCGGTGCCTTATAAACCATATAGAGCATCCCCTAACGATTATAAGGAAATTAAAAAGCATGTGGGATTGAACTTATTTAAATTCAGTGTTCAAGCCTAGGAATCGCACAAGCACTAATAAGCGAATAATCGCTTAAGTGTGCGAACAAATACGTAAGACTCAAGAAGGATTAACTACCTTTTATTTCTCAGAATAAATACAATCAGTTCCTAACTCGTAACGTACAGCTAAGGCTCCACTTTTGCTTGAACTTAAACGAATAGAAAATTCAACTTAAATAAGCCTAACTAAAACTAACTGAAAATATAGCCGAAGCTATCAAGATTCTAAGTAGTTGGCCCCTAAACCTAAATTAAGTCAGCGAAGCCAAACAAGGGCCTAAAGTATGGCTGAGCGCAGCAATAGCTAAGAGAGATGTAGCCAAAAGGCAAACGCGCGCTAGTCAGAAACTCAAGACTCTCTCAAACGAAATCGGTGAAACATCGACTTAAATAGAACTCTTACTCACTTGCATTAACCGCGTTTCTGAAAATACGTTCTAGTAGGAAATTGTAAACTGAAGCTAGAAGGGATAGGAAAGATGCGTAAACTTAAAATAACTGTTCATAAAATTAGTATAAACGCTTACATTTTTCCCCACCAGAATTCAACTACTCGAAGAATAAAGTCTCAAAACGACCTTGTTTAAAGTGTAAATTGTACAAAACTCTTTTACATCAAAGTTTAAACTTGTAGCAACTGTGCTTTCTTGGAAAACTTCTCCTGTTTAGGACCAACTTTACAACAATTTCTAAAGCTGTACTAAAACTAGAGCAAAGATAACACATTTACAGTTTGAATTTGATTTCAGACATCTGCTTCATCTTTGCTTTCAGTCAGACGTCAGTCTTGTCCTACCAAATTATCTGGAAGGAAACAGTATTAGTGTTCTTTCATAACAATTTCCATTTTTGTTACCAATACTCTTTATTGAAATTATGTTGGCCCTCAAACAACTTTCACACACACAAAATTTAAATCTCCTTCCCCCCACACTCTCCAGAAATTGTTCCGAGTGAATTTGAGAGTGTTACTGTTGTGTTTCGGCGCACTACTCTACCACCTACACAACAACTACTATTTTTTAAAGCTTGACACTCAAGACCTTAGAAGACTCCTTAAACATCAAAACTACTTCTAGTGGGCTACTTCTGCTACTAGTGGGCTAAAATAGAACTTGAATTAACTTCTTAAGTAAAGCCTGGAGAGCCCAACTTTAAACATATTCAATCTATACTTTCTCTCAATTCATCTGTTATACAAAGTATTTTACAGTCATGCTTGACCAAAACTTACATTTTTACTAGTTTAATTTTACAATAGTTTTAAAGCTGACAATAGCATTTCTACATTCACTGCAACATTTTAACATGCAATATATTAAAATTCATTTTACATCATTCGTTATAGTTGCTACGCAAAATTTACAAACTTTTGCTACAATCTTTCTTTAAGTTAACACATTTTAGATTGAAGTCTTTTGATTAAAATATTCACAAATTAGTTTCGCGCAACTTGAGAATCCTCAAAAAGGTATTTACAAAATAAATTCTCGCCAACTTGTGAATCCAAAAGTCTTTTCTGTTTAAAAGATAGTTACAACTACATTCTCGCAAACTTTCGAATTCAAATTTTTTGCTTTAAACAGAATTTAGCAACTTCAAACAACATGACATAAATCGGACTTTCAGTACAAAATAGGACAGAAAGAAAATTTTCACGTATCTTTTTTCCTTCCAAACTCTTCCATCCTAATGAAGAAAAACTCCTCGAAAGTCGGATACTTCAGAACTTGCAAAATTCTTCTTCGGCTTGGCTGCCTTGCTGCCTCCGTTGGTACTCTTTTCCTCTTTTTTTCTTTCTCAATGAATCGCGCCGATTTTCGGATGTGTTGAGGATTCCTGAAATCTGGTCCTCTCTTTAGGTCCTGGGGACGGCTTCTTTGCTGTTGATCTTTAAACCTCCTTTTGGGCCTCATGGCATGCTGGAACAGCACCGCTTCCACATCAGCTGACCTTTTCTCTCTCGTGGTTCTTCACTCCGACGTTCCTGTAGCTTCTTTTAAAGTGGTTGCCATGTTTTCCAGAGTTGGACGGTTTGTTGGAATACTATCCGTGGGTTTTTTTCCGCTTTCCAATCGGCACTTGCTTCTGCTGTAGGGGAACTTTTCTTTCTCTTCATTCTCGCTGAGCACCTTGCGGCTGCTGCTGCGTTCGTTTCGCGGTACTTTCTTGTTTGTTTATCTCCGCTTGTTTTCTTTTGGTTGCTGGGGGATTCTCGCTAGGGAACGGAGACATCAATGTTCTTTGCGCACTCCCGGGATCCTACAATAGATCTTTTAGAATTTGAAAATCAGTACTACTATAGTACGGCTTGAGCTGGTCAACATTAGCAACTATTTGCTGGCCGTTTTCTGCCTTTAAATAAAATGTTGAGAATTTGGTCTTTTCTATGACAAATGGCCCATCAAACCTGGGTTCGAATTTCGCCATCCTGTTTTCTGGTGCAGATGATATTGAATGTGTGATTTTTAACACGTTCTGTCCAGCGGTATATTCTACATCGCGTCTACTTCTATCGTAATGCAATTTTTGTTTCTGCCTTGCTGCATCAGAATATCTGATGGCCTCATTAATAATTTTCTGGATATCTTGCAATTTAAGCTCCTCCTATCTTTGTTGAACGAAAAATAGCTAATCCAGTGGCTTTAAAATTTTCTTCCTAAGAATAATTCTGCGGGGGTTTTCTGTGTGATGTCATGTTTTGCTGTTCTCAAGGCAAAGCCTAATTCATTGACACAGCTGTCCCAAACATCATGATAATGCTCAACATATCCTCGAATAATTTTAACTATATTCTTATTTACACGTTCCACAATATTCGATTGCGGTCTGTAAGGTGTATGCCAAGCCCTGTGCAAAGATTTTCAAATAAATTATTTATGAATTGTCTACCATTATTTGATATTACTTTTACTGGGGCCTCGCATTTTAAAATATATTTATTTAGAAACGAATCTGCTACTATTTTTGCTGAAGCCCGTTTAAGAGAAATTATTTCTACCCACTTTGAGAAATGATCCACAATGGTTAACAAATATCTGCTTTTAATAACTTTTGTTCTAGGGTAGGGATCGAGGAAATCAATGCCAACGAATTCCTTTGGGAAAGTGATTTTTATGATATTTAAGTACCCGGCCGGATTGTAATTAACACAAGTGACATGACCTGACATACACCGTCCCCATTTGTACAACTGCGGAAAATACACCGCTTTGCCGACCATTTGCAGAGTTTTCCTAACCCCGAGATGCCGCCCTATTTTCGAGTCATGGAGCTCCTCTAAGATATTTAAGCGTAAACTCATTGCGACTACCGGCCGCAGCTCTTGATTATCATTGGCTGTTTTCGTGTAAAACAGCAATTTAACAATAATTTCATAATAGTGCGCCCTATTGCGAATAGCCGTTAAGTCTCCATGTTCAAAATTTTCGGGATCTTCCAAATATGCGTAAATGTCTTTGAACGTTTCTGTCCGTTTTTAGCTGTTTTCCGAACTTTGAGTCTGTTTTTAATTCGGCAATTACTGTTTCACGGGATTCAATTATTTTAGTAGTTAGCATCGTACATCTAATTGTATTTCCCTCTTCATCGATCTTGATTCTTGATAGAGCATCCGCAACTACGTTTTCTTTCCGCAGCGTCTGTTTTATTATTAAATTAAACTCCTGCAGTTTTAACTTCCAACGTATAAGGCGGGGCAAAAGATTCGTAACGGAGTACAAGCGATCAACTACCGCATGATCCAAGTAGACAGTTATCGAGGCACTTCCGAAGTAAATGCGGAATTTTTGCACCGCTAATAAGACCGTGACTGTTTCCCGTTCAGTTGCGGTATAACTACGTTGAGTTTGATTCAGCGTTTTGCTAAAAAGAGACTATTGGCTACCCATTTTGGGAAAGAAGTGCGCCAACTGCGTAGACTGACGCGTCTGCTGCAATTTCTAAATTTTGATCATCTTCCGGGAATTTAAGAATAGAGGCGTTAATTAAGGCGTACGTCAATTCTTCAAACGCCGTGTTCACCTCCGCTGTACATGTGAACCTCGTCTTTTTTCGTTTAAGAACCAACAAGGGTTCAACTATCTTCGCAAAATCTTTTATAAGCACTCTATATTAGGAGCACATTCCCAAAAAAGAAGATAATTTCTTGGCCGTATTTGGATGTGGATAACTTTTAATCGCTTATATTTTGGAGTAGTCAATTTCAATACCATTTTTCGAGATTTTATAGCCGAGGTACCTCAATTCCTTGGCGGCAAATTTGCACATCTTTGGATTAATTTTCAGGCACGTCTCATTTAATAATGTAAAAACTCTTTAAATGTTTAATGCGTTTTTCTAGGGTTTCGCTAGTCACAATAATATCATCTAGATAGATGACTGTAATTTTGCCCAAGCCTGGCCTTAAAACAATATCCATCACTTTTTGAAATCTAGCCGGAGCTCCGCCAAACGGCATTTCCAAAAAGGCATATACACCTGACTTTGTAATAAAAGCTGCTTTTTAGACATTTTCGGGTTTTACTGAAATCTGAAAATAGCCTGATGTCAGGTCGAGTGTAGTCATATATTTAGTGGAATGAATCTTTCTTATAATTTCCTTTATTAACAGAAGAGGATATGTGGGGTATTTCCTTATGTTCTTTAATTTACGGTAGTCAACTGCGAATCTCCACGCGTTCGCATCTGCTGGTGGCAGTCCATTTTTCTTCCTGCATAAAACTACTGGACTTGCATAGGAGCTGGTATTTGGCATAATTATCTTGTTCTCGAGCATTTCCTTAATGTGATGCTCGAGAATGTCTTCTTTCACACTGTCATACTTATTCGGTTTAGACCGAACGGGGGGCTCACTACCAGTATCAAAACTCTGAGTCATAATCTGGCAGAAATCAGGCTTCTCATTAAATAACTCTGAAAAGTTTCTTACCAAATTTTGGATTCTCTCTCTTTCTCCTTCGAGGTGATTTAAATCCAAATCCGAGACTGAGACTTTTTCTTCTTTAACTTTGTCCATCTTCACCTGTAAAGTAGAATTTTGAAATTAATTTTTGCGCTAGCTGCGCGTAAGAAATCAACCCCCAATATAACTGCGGTTAATAAATTCTTTACCATTAAAAATTAATTTTTTGTTCCTCCTTCTTTATTTTAACATGCAGCCCCGCTTTTCCCAAGCAGACACACTGTTTGCCTTGGGCAGCAATCACCCGTTGTCCCGTTGTTTTAAGCAATCTAGAACGACGAAAATGTTTTTTAAAGAAGTCCTGCGACAGGAAGCTGCATTGAGCCCCGGTATCTAGTAGGGCGGAAGTAGGGACGTCGTTTAATAATATATGGATCTCTGGCAAAGCCAAATTTTGTACAACTACCATCTTCAGTTTGATTTCTGAGGGATTTTCCTTCCCAGACGGTGACCTGACCCTACTTCTGGTCACAGTGATTAGTTTAAATTTTTCTTCTCTGCCCATTGATCCGTCTGCTTTTTATTTCCCCGCTCTTTTGACTGACAATCTTTTTCTTATCTGACTTTGCAACCTTCTCCTCTTGCCGATACGAATTTTGCTTACCTTGAGGTTTCGTTTGAGCGTAAAACTTTGAATACTGCCAGGAATTGCTTGCACGCGTGTTTTCGTCCGCTTGCCTAGTCTGAAATTTCCGTGAAATTTTAGACAAATAAGTTTTCCGGCGTTTGCGGATTTCTAACTTTAAGAAAGTCCTGGATTGACGGAAGTAACCACGGCAATATGTTTTCAATAATTTCTTTGTCGGGCCTTTTTCCATTTGATAATTGGGCAATGTGGATCTTCCTTAAGATGAAATTCGTTAATTCGTCGAAATTAGTTTGACATTTACTAAATAATTCCGATTCCAGTTCTGCACGGTCTCCAACAACTGAGAATGCTTTTAATAGCTAATTTTTAAAATTTTCCCAAGTGTACGTTTTGGATCCTGGATCCTCCAACAAACTCTTGCCAATATTCCTATACCAGCTCAGAGCTTGACCCTTTTAAGTTCGACGTAGCGATGATAATTTTCTGCAGCTGGTTCACAGGATATAACGTAAAATGTAAGTCTCTCTGCTCCAGGAAAGTCATCATGGACCCTTTGCAATCAAAAGTTTCTCCTGGCTTCATTGCCGCTCTCATTGTTTCCATGATAAATCCGAATCCCTCCGTTGGGTTTGGTTGTGGCTGAAGGAACTGAAAGGTCGGAGGGGTCAACGAGAAATCCTCACTGCCTCGCAGCATGGTCCTTTAAGAACTCAATCGGGCGCCAAATGTAGGGTTGTACTTCATTAATTCAGTGTTCAATCCTATGAACCCCACAAACACTAATAAGCAAATAATCACTTAAGTTTGTGAACAAATACGTAAGACTCAAGAAGGGTTAACTACCCTTTATTTCAGAATAAACACAACCAATTCTTGACTCGGAACGAAGAGTAAAGCCACCACTTGGGCTTGAATTTAAATGAATAGGAAATTAAACTTTTAAAGCTTAACTAAAGCTGAAGATATAGCCGAAGCTATCAAGATTCTAAGTAGTTGGCCCCTAAATCTAAATTAAATCGGGGAAGCCAAACAAGGGTCTAAAGTACGGTCGAGCGTAGCAGTAGCTTAGAGAAATGTAGCCAAAAGGCAAACACGCGCTAGTCAGAAACTCAGACTCTCTCTCACGAAGTCGATGAAACATAGACTTAAATACTACGCTTTACTCATTTGCAATAACTGCGTTTCTGAAAATACATTCTGGTAGGAAATTGTAAGTTGAAACTAGAATCATAGGAAAGATGCATTAACTTAAAATAACTGTGAATGAAATTAGGATAAACCTTACAAGCAAATAGCTGAATTATTACATGTAGGTTTCATAAAACCATCATTTAAGCCTTATGCTGTCCTAAAAAATTTACGTAATATCTGTAACACTAGGTATAAGAAATCAGTAATATGTTAACTATAAAGAAACAAGAACTGTATACAGCTGTAATCCCAATATTTGTTCGTACTCAATTACTTGGAAAACTCATGTTGAATTTAGCACTAGTGTATTCTGAATATAATAACAAATTACGCATTGGAGATACACCTCGTACTGGTGCTAATGCTTAATTTGTTATTTTCTCAATAATATTTTTCCAGAATAGTACAAGATATTAGAAATTATTGTAAACATAGTGTGTGACATATGTGAAGTGTGAAACACTGTATGTGTCCAGCAAAGAAGTCCCTAATTTCAAAATTACAACTCTCAAAAACAAAGATTGATAGAGGAATATCACAACAAGCTGTAAGATTGTTATACAGAAGTTTCAAAATAATAGTTACCAAAGCTGCTAACAGATGGCGCTGTAATCGCAATACGTATTGCGTACACTAAACAACGTTCCTAAAGACGTAAGAGTGATCCTCTCCTCAGTACTTCCGATTGTTACTGCATTATCTCATCAGAACTGATAATGTCGCACTTTGCGTGATAAAGCAATCATACCTCAATATTGATTATTCTGGTAAGAACGATCAGTTCCACTCTTGAAGCATGAATGTAGGTTATTTTAGAGAAAGAAGAGGTTGAAATCATGTATTCAATTGAACAACGTGTGTTTCTAGTACTGGAATATCAGAAGTTAGATCACAATCTTATAGCAACAAGGCGTAGTTTTCAAACACGATTAAATGCTCGCAAAGGACCTAATATGAAAATCATTCACAAGGTCTCCGGTAAATATCCAACGGACAGGCAGCATGGCCAATGGGCTGGAAGTTTTGGTCGCAGGCGGACTGTAGTTCCTGAACATGTTGCAAACGTTTCTGGAATTATTCAGCAAAATCCAAAGAAATTCGTCCGACGAATTGCAACAGAGCCTGGTTTGAAGCTTTCCAGCATGCAGAAAATACTGGATTTTGAATGAAAACAGCCTAAACATGTTTCCACTCAAAATCCAAATTCACCAAGTGTCTTCTGTTTCCAGCGTTTGTAACTTTTATATCAAAACTTCTATATAACAATCTTACAGCTTTCAAAATAAAGATACGTTTGTTGTATTCCTATATCGATCTTTGCTTTCAAGATATTAAATTTTGAAATTACGGACTCCTTTGCTGGACACCCTATATGTCAGTTTAATAAGAAAAGTAGTCAAAAGCAATTTGGTTTGATGCAAGTATTACCATCTATAAGTGAACCTTCTGAACTGCTGGCTCTTGATACTGTAGGTGGTCTAAATTATTATAGTTCTGCTAGAAAGTACATTTATGTTATTATAGATCATGCCACTCGATATACATGAACATTCGTTTCTAAAAGCTTAATGAGTGATACTTATATAAATTGATTAAAACAAATTCTTCAGATTTAAATCCCCCCAAAAATTTTAAGTGATAGGAACGTGGCAGCACACGCCCGCTGTCCGCCTAGGAATGCCATTAATATCTAAATTTATTATGATTATTGTTGTTGTTCTTAGGAGAGTTAACTGTGGTCACGAATTGACTGAGTATTAGCATTTTGCATTAGTCACATTCCTTTAGCCATAGTTTCAGCTCAAAGTGCTACCACATACACACATATCAACTTTAATTATTATTATTATTGTAGGGTAATGTAAAAATTCCGTTTACTATATTTGTAAAACTTTATCGTCTTAGCTTGAGTTTTAAATTTGGTATGCATATTTATTTATTTTATTTCAAGTAAGTAATATAAAGAATTTAGTGGTTATAAAATAATAAACAGCATTTTTGATTTAATTATACAATGTGGTTATCTTGTATGAGGAACAGAAAGTTTTATGTCAATTGTATTTAATAATCCCGCAGCTATCAGCAACTAGTTACACTGATTCGCTTGTTGAGGACCTGCCCAAAGTTTAAATTCTTATTATTGTATTTTGTTGATTTTATGCAGAATTATTATATCGCTCTACAATAAGAAAATCTGGTTTTGTTTCCAGTGAATAAATAGGTATTAATTTTAATACGATTTCATGAATGTACAAGAGAAATATTTTGACTTTATATTGATTACAACATTTAGTTTTTACCAAAGACTTTCAAAGGACTGTAAAATCTATGATGTGATCTTCAAGCCACATTTCAAGTACTGTTTACGCTTTTAATTATTTCATGGAAAAATTAATCCACATTCATTAGAATTTTTATACTATTTGGAGGAAACTTTTCAAGAACTCACAAACTTGTATTTCAGTGAATTTCAGATGGAACTGCACGTTTAATTTACAGATTATATAATACTGTGTTATAATATTTCTAAATTACATTTTATGAGTTTTTATACATTCATTTATGAGATAGTTCATGAATCAAATGATAGAGCATCGTAAAACCTAAAGGCTATATGCTTGAAGTGATTCATTTGCTTTCTCATACATATTGTACAAAATTTATCTTCTTTTGTTAATACCTAACGCTTTTTCTATAAAGGGTTTTCTATCACCCGGCCCTTTTTCTCCTTGGAGGAGGGAATATGTGAGATATAGAGTATGAAGGACAATTACTAACAAAATTGCTAACTTAATTGACCTTTCAATCCCTCTTTTTAGTTTGAGGAAGTTTAGTTTTTAGTTTATTTATTTTTTTTAGTCCCTCTCTCTTCTCTATGAATAGTAATAACTTTTCCTAAAGTAAGTCTTTCAAAATTAATCTGGTTATGTAATCATGCCTGCAGTGCGACGAAATCTCAGCCAATCAGATTAAATAAATTTTTATTATAAATGCTACTACGACTAACTGCGCATTCATCTGTTCTTTGCTTTGCTTGATGCTAACAAACGTTCTTCACAGCGCTCCGCTTTGTTGATTTTTAAGATATAAAGCTATATACAAAAATTGTTGTGTGCATTACGCGCCCAAAAATGGTGTAGACTGTACGAATGTTCACGAATAAATTAATGTGTTTTCTTCGTCAAAGCTGTCTTCTTTATTTCTTTGTGTAAATCTAAGCACCAAAAGTTATTATGACGCATCCGAAGTAATTATGACGCAGCTAAGCATCTCATCGTTTAACGGCTGTCTTTAAGATCTACGCTGAAATTTTCTGATCTAGAATCTCCCACTCAAAATTTTAACGCATTATAATGTTCCTCGGTACTTTGACTATTCTTAAGGTAGAGGAAACTAGTGAACTGGTTAACGACTTATTTCTGTGTTCGAGTATTTGACAACAAAGTGCAGAGAAGGGTTAAAATTCCCTTTTATTCACTCAAAGAAATAACAATAGATGGCCCTCTTCTCGGGCTTACAAGAAAGCTGCTATTCGGACTTTAAAACAAAATGAGAAAACAAGAAACTAATCTAATATTAAACTAAACTGACTTAGCCGAAGCTAGATACAAATACTTAGCATTGTTGTCCCTTAATTTAATTTAGCCGGCGATTATCATCTGATATGTACAATGCGGCCAAGCATAGTAGATTTAAGAACGAAGTAACTTGACGGCAAACACGCGCCACTAAGGACGCCTCTGTCTCTCTAAGTAAGCTGAACTTTCCTGAAATACTCCTTCTAACTCTTTTGCATACAACGCGATACTAAAAACTCTTCTGGTAGGGAAGAGTACATTGGAAACGAAAATAGACAGTAAAACATGATTAAACTTAAAATAACTGTTAGAGATTTAAAGTAACCTCTACAATATATATAACATATAGTATATATAATTGGGAAATTTTCTTCTAAGATAATTAATGCAACAGACGCCCTGTTTTAGCCCTAGTAAACACAGATCTTCACAGTAGTTTGAAATAAATTTTAAGCAATGGTTCTGTTTTTTTTAAAGAACTCGGCAATAACTATAGTTTCTTGATGCTTATTATTCATTTTTAAAATTGTATAAAATACTACTAAATACTAATGGATTGTTACTAAATACTAGTAAACTGTTAAAATACTAATTTAATTTGTGCATCTGATAATTACTACTGAGTGTTGGAAAATTAATTACAAATTTAGTAAAACTGTACCAAAATTCCTTCAGCCCCATCTAGAATTCGGTGTTAGAAATCTGTATTAGGTACTACTTATTAGGAATCCCCCCCCCTGAGTGTTTAAATTTTAAAACCACCTATCCAACACAGTGTCATTCCCTAGTACGAATGAAAGCCTGGAAATACCGAGGCATCGATTCCAAAAGATGCTTGCGGACTGCCGAAGGAACTGCAAGCCATACCTGTTGTAACCCTGCAGACCACTCTGGCCTAAATACTTTCCCAGTATGCATGGATATGATATCTCGCTGTACAGTATTTTAAAATGATCGAAAATGCTTAAACCCTGGTAACCTTAAAAGCCAATGGAATGATCTGGAATTTATATTGTTTTTAAGCAGTGATTAGCAGCGCTGATCCAATGGTGCAACGTCCTGCT
>KK115524.1:82202-152245 GCA_000611955.2 Stegodyphus mimosarum
GCTGAAATACATTTTTTCTTCATAAAGCTCGGAGGTTAAGAAAGGATGATAGGTGATCAATAGTGCATTCTAGTAGTGTGCAACGTCTAAGAATTTAAGGACATTTGCATACAGATTAATACGTCACTCTGCCAAAACCATAGACCTTATAAGAGATAGACTAACCCAGTGGGCGGAGCGTGCGTCTCCCACATGTACGCAAGAAGGAGTAGGGACGATCTGGTTTACTTTAACATTGAAACCTATGGCGTTTGTTACCACATAACTGTTTATTATTAAATGTGATACGTTGCACACTGATGAGATCATGAAAGTCACTGTTTTTTTCAATTGGGATTTAATATATATCTCATTAAAGCACTTTATATTATTTTTACTGCATTTATATTAGCACAATTAATTATTACAGTCAAATACTATTTTAACATTAGAATAAATGCATAAAAATTATTAAGGTGTTAAAATCGCTATTGTAATTGAAATAAAACTCTTTTATAGAAATTATGCTTTAATATTCACCTACGAGTTTTAAAAAAGCAGCACAATTTAGAATTTTAAACAAAAACTTTCAAAAATTCATTTTTAGGTATTTTAGTATTTTTTACTTATTTATCCCAAAAAACACATACAGATTTAAGGGAAAATTGTTTGTTTGAAATTTTCTATTAGTTCAGATTTAAAATACTATTTTCTAGAAGTAGTAGTTACAAATTTCCTTATAGCATAGGAAAATCTAAAAAAAATATCCAAGGCCTGAAATCCAGGCCTGAAAGCATACAACAGCTTTATAATTATTTGGACGTTAATTATGTTTGGTAAATACGCTAAATTTTTAAAAATCAATCTCAATTTTAGAAATAAAAATTCTAATTTGTGAAATGAGGAGCTACAACCAGCTTTTTCTTGATAGTTATACACGCTGCAATAGCCAACCAATGTTAAGTCTCTGTAATCGTCCCTACTCCTCTGGATGTGATCAAGGGGACAGCCGTGAGTGCGTCAGACGACGGAGAAACCCCGTTTGGGTTAGTCTATTTCTTATAAGGTCCATGGCCAAAACTCTACCCTTATTCTTTCTAACAAAATAAGTTTGGCAAGGCTGATCCATGATCCATTCTGGCAACGCAACATCTGTATGTTTTAATTCACGCGTACAGAAGGAAACGAGCTTCATCTGACGGCACATGTCTAATTTTCCTATCTGCACAGAACAGAGTACAACATCCGGTAATACCCATTAACATTTTCCATGAAATTAGGTTTTTTGCTTTTGTCGCTTTATGTCTGCAGCATGTGCTTTACTTATGTTCTGTGTCATTATACAGTATAAATGTCATCTGCTTTTCAGTTAATTTTTTTTATCTTTCTGTAAAACCTACACTGGGCTATATAGCAGAGGAGAAGGAAAGGCTGCTGTTTTCTCACTCAACAATCGTAAGGCTATCAGTAACTTTGTCGACATAGAATCTGTGACTACATTTGAAAACGCCAAAGATTTTGCTTTTTTCGAAATACAATGGTCCATCAAGCCTGCCCTAGCTGTACTTCCATGATCAGAATGAACAGTTAAGGTAGTCACATTTATCCGTTTTCATCGATTTTGCGGTGGCGTGCCTGAAGGGGAATGAAAGAGGCAGTCCGCCACGGACGGCACTTTTTTTAAGTAAAATATAATTTTAAAGAGACTGAGAAAAGCAAGGATGCAGCAAGTGAGGCCATTGCCTCAAGTAAAGAATGAAGAGAAACGCTAATTTAAATAAAAAAGTTAGGAATTCTCTTTTTTTAAAAAAAAGAATGATAATTGTTAACTTTTAACTTCTCAAATTAGCAATCATAATTTCAACTTCTCAGCATTTAAAGATACCAAGAAACACCTTCAAAATATCATATTCAAAGTATAAAGCTTATTTACATTATTTATGCTAATTTAAAAGTATTCTATTCTTGATACTTCTTTCACTCTCTGTGATATACCTCCGAATGTTTGATTTCCATTAATCACTTTCTCTTAAGCCTTCTTCTCAGTCAAAATAGCTCTTTTGTACTTGAGTTTTAACACGTCATAGTGATAACATAAAAAATAGCAAAAATATTTTTAAATGAATCAACTAGTTTACTAAGAAGAATTTTGTATTACAAGCATTCCAGTTGAATTAAGAGAAGAATTAGTGAATAGTTTGTTCACATAGTTAATGTGTAGACTGTTTTCTAACATTAAAATTTACTGTTTCAACTAACATATGGAAGTTGGTTTACGTTTGTGGTAATGAGATACAGGGGGCTATACTTATCTAGAAAACACCATTCTGCTGATATCAATAAATCTCTTTTGTCTCTCTTAAATTTGAATTATAACTCTTATAGCTCGCACTTCGCCATATTGCCAAATATTCCACATCAGTTAAGTTACAAACAATCACATTAATATCGATATACTATTTGATTAACAGTAAAATCATTTTTCACATTTCCTAAACTTGCAGTATCTTTTCAGCTGGTTTTTTGAAGAAACAAATCGGACAGATGCAGAACGACTGCTTTTGCAGCCAGAAAATCCTAGGGGAACCTTCATGATCAGGAATAGTCATATACCAGGCTAAGTTTCAAATCTTTTCCTTCATACTTTAAGTTTCTAAAAGTTCTCTATAACAAACTAAAATATTTCATAAATTCTGGAAATACCAACTTTAAAAGTTATTACGTGAAATATGAATGATATTTTTTTAATTTGTTTTTAGCAGATAACTTAGATTATTTAGTGGTCAATAAGAGTGGCTGCAGTATCATATCTAAAGAATTGTGACCACCCATATTATTATTCTTTTGATTGAGCTTAAATTTTCTTCTTTGTGATGACAAAAGAATATTCCGACAACAGTGTAAAACATGCAAACTAGTGTAAAGTGTATAATTTAGAGAAATTATGCATTCATATTTGCTACTGGTGACCTGCGTTTCAATTCAAAGAATTATCTTTAAGAACTTAGCTTAGTTCTTTCGTTTTATTATGTTTAGTTCCTTCGTTTTATTATGTTTAATAACTTAATTTCGTTTCAATATTACCTTAATTTACTTTATGAATTATTTTCTTCTGTTGCCTTCACCTTGCTTATACAACGTACCTTATACACTGGTGTGCAAAAATTAAGGACGAGACGGTTTTTTCAATATAACTTTGTAAAAGCTTTCCAAATCAACACATTTAATACCGTAAGATCCCCAATACGTAAGGACATGAGTAATGTAAGCAACACTTACTAAAAGAGAAATCAGAGGGATAAAAAGAAGCTTTATTGAAAAAGTAGCATGGAGCGCAATGCGACTGAAAGCCGAAACACCCCTGTGATGGGTGTCCAGCAAGAAACATCCGGTCTTTAATAGGGGATATGATCTCCCCTGACTGCTAGGCAGGTTTCACATCATTTGTGCATGCTGGATATGTGGTTGTTAATGAGCTGTTGAGACACTGCTGCTCGTTCCTCTTGTAGCACCAATCGCAGTTTCGGAATCGTTACTGGCGATAAGTTACGTGCTGCCACGGGTCTCCCTAGTACGTTCCGTACATGCTTGACGGGATTTAGATCCAGAGACCTTGCCGACCAATCCATGTGTTCAATATCTTCACTCTCCAACAGCTCTTCGACAGTAACTGTGCGATGAGGTGGAGCGTTGTCGTCCATGAAGAGGAACTGAGGACCCATAGCCCTTGTGAAAAGACGCATGTAAGGAAGAAGAACCTCGTTACAATAGCAGTCCCAGGTGACGAACCTCCTTGGGAGATATGAAGGTCGGTCCGGCTACCAAGCATTATGTCTGCTCGAACGAGAACTCCGCGACCTCCAAAACAGTCCCTTTTGATGATGTTGAAGGGGTTATTGCGTGTTCCCCGCTCTGTCCAGATGTGTATGTGTCTAGAATCGCAACTCAGACTAAATCTGCTCTCATCTGTAAAGAGTACTCGTCCCCATTCATTGTCTCTCCAATTCCGGTGTTCCCGGCACCACAGAGAACGCCTTCTCCGATGGGCAGGCGTTAGAGGTACACACCGTACAGGGCGTCGTGCAAACAGACCACCACCGTGCAGTCTTCTGGCCACGGTAAAACGCGATATCGGTCGTCCAGTCGCCTGTGTCGTGTGTCTAGCGATTTCTCCCGCTGTCTGCCGCCTGTTTCTTCTGGCCTGTAAGGCAATATACCGGTCATCTGCGGGTGTGGTTCCTCGTGGACGACCACTACTAAACCCCCGGATAGCTGTTCCTGTAGTTTGAAATTGTCTCCAAAGTCGTGAAACGATGCTGTGAGCAATTCCGAACTCTGCAGCCACACTTGTCACACAGCGGTCTTCCTCCAACTTCCCAATGATTCGACCTCGGGTAAAAGCATCCAGATGTCGTCTAACAGATTGATTATTCGCCATTTCTCGCTGAGGCAGCAACTCGGTGTGATTTTAACTGCTATACGGCGTGCAATCTCTTTGCCAGAAATACTGATCTTACACCGACAACATGCTTTATACTACTCAGACACTCCCCCATTACGTCTACCTGCATATCTGCGCATGTGCTACCGTACATCACCTTACTTAATCTCCTGATTGGTCTTTCTGTCCGCTCTGCCTCTTCGTTCAGCTGATATGTTAATTTTTCGACTTCGTCCTTAATTTTTGCACACCAGTGTAGTTCTAAATATTAAGCAGAAAAGTTTGTAATATATTTCGGTTTGATTTGGTTTTATTTACCTACGGCAAAGCAAACTATTTCTGCCTAAGAGGAAAAGTGTATTTACTGAGGACTTTCAAAAGGAAACTGACTCGTATCCACGTTTACCTTGAGGAAAACCATGAAAACGTCCATACAGACAACACCCGTTCGCCTGGAATCGAACCCCAGTCGAACAACCAGTATTCAGCGGCCGCTAGTGGGCGGAATATTTTTCGAATTCTTTGTTAGTATTGTGCTATTAGATTATGGTATAAAGGGTTATTTACGCAGCTAAATACGATCGAATGAGACACAAATTTTGAGTTTATTTATTTTACTTAAAGGAAAAAAGATTTGAATTTTATTTTTCTTAACTTTAAAAATTATTTTGAATTTTATTTTATATAAAAGGAAAAGTGTACAGAGTACAACCCTATGCATTTTTTCTTTCAAGCACAGTAAAATCGAGAAGGGGCAAAAATCCAGATGCAGTAAATTGTCAAGATATCTGGGTAAATACTTCTTCGAAATGACCTAATCGTCGCTTTTACTGTCGAACAAACATTCTGAGTTGTCCAGTGAACGTGCAAAATCTTTCACTTTCTATATATATCATACAATAATTTGTATTTCAAATAAAGATTTCCTGAATTTGTTAACACCTTATAGATTTCGTATTATTCACATTTTTTGGAATTTTTGTTTTCCTGTGATTTTCATCTATCTTTCGCATATAATATTTTGCATTTAATGCTGACAATGTAGCCCAGTGGTTTACAAACTGTGTTCCGCGAGTCATAATAAAAATTTCGGAAAGAAAATTCTAAAGTATACGCACTAGTTGATTAATGTTTATTAACTAAAATATCCGTTCGACTACTATACAATAAATCAGAAGGCTTGTCAATGAAATAAAGAGAGTAACTTATCAACGTATCAACTGATTCGAACTTAAAATCTAAATTTAAACAAGAGCAGCTAATATAGTTTTGGTTGCAGATTCGTGCAAAACACCCAGACGTTTTCACGCTTCTATAAAAGTTTTAATACGTTTCAGAACACCATATTTAAGCGAAAAATCGTTCTATAGCAACAAAACCAAAATGCAGAAACAAATTAAACGCAAAATACGAAATGCGACTACAGATAACATCAATAGAGCTAAATCTCGAAAGTTTGTATAAAGAAGCTGTTAGAATAAATTAATGTAACTTTTGCATAATGAAACTCGGCAACGTCAAAAATAATGAGCGCCGCACGATATATTGGAGAGAGGATTTTACCTACATTTTTGTTGCAAAGAAAGTCTTAAAAAGATTTTGCACTTGCGTTGTACTCGAGCTTCATTCTTTATCAGCCATGTGACCTTCTTTTTTGTAATATACGCCTGATAATATTGCCTAATATGAAAACCTGAAGATTAAAATTTATAAATGAGTCTCTTGTAAGTCCCTTTTTCAACACCTCGATTTAAATTTTTGTGAAGACTGTTAATTCTGATTTATGTTCTACTTGAGTTAAGCAAACTGTCTAACTTGTTAAATAAATATTTCATAGTTATTCTAACCTACAATTCTTTTATTAAACTGTGTTAAATACAGGATAGTGTACTTAAATGCCTTAACTGTATTAAATGCACGACATATCAGAAGCATACCCAGTCACTACATACTCTCAAACCTGTGCTGTGGATAGGGACCACACACACACACACACAAAAAAAAAAAAAGAAATTTGCACAAATCTTCACGACTAACTGTAAAAAATAGAGTAAGAGTCGTTTAGAGGTGCCTTTTTTCCAGTTACCATGTAGTCGGTGATCAGTTTTTGCGACGACTGTTGTTTCACTAGGCGCTTGTATATGTCTCGGTAGTTAAATATACAAGATTGAAGCTTCTTTTTTATTGATTATTGATTTTCCCTTTTTTTTAATTGAGAACTTCGTCAATTATGTTCCAATTTGATTGAAATTTTCATGTACCGCACAAAAAAAAAAAAATCGCACAAAAACAGGTTTTACCCGGGGCGCGAGTTAATGCTATTAATGATAAAACTACATTACTTTCATGTTCAAATATTAAGGAAAATAATGTATTTTTTTTACTTGTCTTTAGATAAAGTAATTATAATATATTCATCTACTTAAAATTTATTTTCCGATATATTTTTCTAAGGATAGGGAAGAGTTTTCCGAAGAAAATTATGGTTTAATGGTTCCGTCAGCCGACAAATTTTGAGGACCACTGATATAGCTTAACAAACATACTTTTGTTTTTGTTCTTAAATAATAATGTCCCTCTAAATGTTAGGATGCCCAATAAGAAATCGGAAAAAAGTTCTTAAAACTATCTTTTACGACAGATAATGTCTTGTCCGACATGAGAGATCTCCAGCTACCAATAGTTGGCGTTAATTTGTCGCGTAGGAACATCAGAAGTAGTTCAGTGGGATAGCAATGCACAGGCCTCGAAATCGCTAGAGTTTTATTCGAAGTTTACGCAAAAACAAGGCAGCTGTTTTACTCAATTTTGTAACTGTCTCTATCTGTAAACCGACATAGCACCATTCTTTCTGGAAGCTGCGTATTATTGCTGCCCACAAAACTTACCTTTCAAGAGGTTTTTATCGATAAAGCTTTTGTCTAAGTCCTTAAAATTTTAGATTTTGGCACAGGAATAAAAGTTGTTCTTTTGCCTCTGAAACTACATATCCGCTTCAAGTAATAATAGATCAAAGTGTGATCAAGTTACTGAAAACGTATTACTTCGACGTCCTTTCGCCAGTTTGAACACAAATATTAAAACAGCAGAATTGATAGTGAAAGTCTTAATGAATGTACTTCCTGTATCTTTCATCCAGTAGGATTTATGAGGCCGTATGTAGAAGTCAATGCTATTTTTCTTTCAATAAATGATATCTTTGTAATAGGCAAAGAAATGAGCTCGGAAATCGATGCTGAGCTATTGTGAGTTCCTGAATAACCATGATTAGAACTTAAGTTTGACAATTTACTTGAATTTCAGTAAAAGCGTACTTGAAAATCTGAGCCCACAAAAATAATTGTGTTGTTTATAAAATTAAGCAAAGAGTTCACCCTCATCAGAATTGTGATAAGAAATCATGAAATCATATATTGTGGTACGTATCGAGTACAAAAACTGGAATGTACACAAAAAATATTCTTGCCTGCTCTAAGCAGACAATTAGATTAAATTCAATTAGATGTTTCTGAACAAGAATTTTTTTTTGTTTATCATAATATTCTAATTTTT
The DNA here is from genome assembly GCA_000611955.2 of Stegodyphus mimosarum. Lineage (NCBI taxonomy): Eukaryota > Metazoa > Arthropoda > Arachnida > Araneae > Eresidae > Stegodyphus > Stegodyphus mimosarum. The sequence goes on from KK115524.1 coordinate 90,175, forward strand.
TCGCATCTAGGTATTTATGCTCTTTCAATAAAAGACATTTTGCCGGAAACAAATGAAATATTCGTGAGACATTACAAAATAAGGACGCTAGATAAGGGAGGCTTCTTTATTTCACCAACTACATATTTTGCTACTCTCAAACAGCTCGTCGTCTACTACTCAGGTAAATGCTTCTTTCCCAGGTAAAAGCTCTTAAGTACCATTATATTAAAGCGTATGCATGAAACAAATAGTGCTAGAATCGCGATTAAAAGAGAATTTAACTGTGATATAACTTTCTCGTTTCTATTTGAGAACCATTGTAAAGAATGCATCTTTTCATACAACACTTTTATTTAAACTCATAATGTTATCAGAATAAAATACGTAAAATTAGTTTTCCCACCCAGAATCATATACAACCTTATGAAAAATTGGCAATCTGATTCGCTCATTTTCCAACATGAAAACAATTTTAAAAATCAATTACGTTTGATATGCTTGATCTGTGGGTTTTTAGGTATTAGAACCAATCGACTCAAATGCAGTTTTTCTGTTGAATACAGCTTCTTTGAACTTATAAATTACTATATGAGATCATGAAAGTTATGGAGCTGTGGAACTGAAATGTAGAATTCAGAAGGCAATAGAATCAAACACAGAAGGCCTGATCCACAATTAATCGTGTGAATTCGTCAGCAGACTTAAAATGTTGAAAAATACCCACTGTGTTTATTCATAAAGACAGCAATATGAACTTAGCTAGTCTAAATAAATGTAATGGCCTGACGTTTTTTATTTTTCTTAAAACATATTTTGCGTGAAAGTTAACTTTTATCTGATAAATAATTATTGACACCTTGTGTTATACTATACTATAAAAGCCACTTAAACGGAAGTGACAATGAGGCCTAGGTGCGAATCGCGGGGAAGCATGGATGCTTGTTTGAGACTGTAAAAGCAGGTGAAGTGGTTAGTGACGCTGTCTGGCGTACCGATGAACCCGAGATCGAATCTCGGAAAAGGCCTGGATATTTGTAAGCGCATAGTGTCTGTGTCACTCAAAATACACGGTGAGCTAGAAGTCCTCTCGAAAGGGGGAGGTAGAAGAGAGGGGGGGAGACACTCAGACCATTTCAGGCTATTCTCCCTCAAAATTCTGGCAGAAGCTTAAAAGTTAGCTAGGTTCAGCAATACCGCAATCACCTGTGGTACTACAACGGTACTGGTCTACTTTCTACCTATACCTGCACCTGTCTATCTAGCAAGAGACACTCATATACGGTGAGTCGAAATCCTCTCGAGAGACTGATGATAGGAGAAGAGGAGGAGAGATCCTTTAATAACTTCCGAAGAGTTTACCCTCAGAATACTAATATAGGCAGAAGCTTCCTGGCAATACTTAATGTGCCTACATGAATGCACAGGTGCCGGCCTTTTTAATCTGCATCTGTGTATCATAAAAACGAGACGGTGTACATTTACCATATAACGTTTTTGATGCTTTTCTTCCATTTTTATCGATTAAACATAATATTTAGTTATCTTATACACTAAAATTCCATTGTGTTAGGGATAGACATCTAATTCAAACATTATGGGTATGCTACTGCATTCTGCCTTGCTGTAGGATATACTTTGCTAGAAATGTAATCATCTCTGCGCAATTGTTGAAAGCAATATGATGGGTAAAACTCGCGGCTTATACGCCTTCAACTGAGGTCAAATGATAAGAGATAGAGGAATGGATCTTTTGATTTCAGAAATAGTTCGAGAAGTTTGTTTTTCTCCTTGAACAGTATCAAGCGTATGGTGAGAGTACCCGGACAGCAGCAAAACAAATTAGTGAAGGAGTAGCTTGGCAAATTGCAACGGACAAGTAGACTTGAATGATCGCTGGCTTTGAGGCCTTAGCCGTTACTGCACATAGCCAGAGATGCAAAATCTTAACTCTGGTCTCAGAAGTATACAAAGTCATAGCGGATTAATAATAGACTAGAACTGGAGTTCCCAATCGAGGGAGGTAAATTCACCATAAGGGGCATTTCATAGTTTCGGGGGTATTCGGTTAGCCATTTATTTAGCTGTTAGGTTTACGAATATAAAAAAATACTTTTATTCAATTTTGATATTTATAAACATTTACCATAATTTTATTTCTTAATTTATAAAATACGTTAAAAATCATCTTAATTTAAATTAATGTATATATGACAATTTCGAACCTGGAAAAGGAGGAAGTGGGGAATTATCTTCTAGCATTGGTGAGAAGGATACATGGCGTTAAGCAGGTGAGAACCACTAGCCAGGAGTTTTTCTTTTTACCAAGGTTTAGTTTCTCTTGAATTCTCCTTGAAGAAATGACCACCGAGAAATACGGACTTAAATCACACTGAATACATTGTAGGATACTCTGAGAAAATGTGTACAAGGATATAATCCACCACTAACATTCTTGACTGATTTATGAAAAATTTTAGATATTTGACAGTTTATATCTCTCAGAAACTTCCATGTACTTGTTGAATCCATGCTTCGTCTTGAGAAGGGCAAAAGAGCAACAATTCGTTATTAATCAGGTATCTCCTAACACAGTTATTAATTGTTTTGTAAGACATATTAAAATTCTGATAAATACTTTGTCAAATTTTAAAATTCAGACAAATATTTTTTGGAGGGGGAACAAATATTTTGCTTTGAGTTTTGAGCAGTTGTAAATTTATAAATATATTAAACTAAATTAATGTATTGAGCTAAATTAATTTAAACATATTAGGTATTAAATGTATCGTAACGTTTATTTCCTGCTCTACGTGGTGCAAATGTATAAAAATTTGCAAATGTATGAAAAGGGTAGAATTCATGGTTTGAATATGGGTTTCATTTCTTTTCAAATTAGAGTGTAGCCTGGTAACTTGCTGATAAATAACACTCATTAATGGCATGAAACGGTAACTGTTGCAAGAGCGTTGACTGCTCGGATTCATAGCATTCAGTTGTAAAATAGCTGAGAAATTTTTGATAATTTTATCTTTATCAGAGAATAAATAATTTTATCTTTATCAGAGAATCTTACCAGTGTTATCTTTATCGGCCTACTAGGGGCTGAATAGTAAGATTAATGAATATTGGTACCTTGGCGATCATTCAAGCTCCTGGGAACTATCTGGATACGTATGAGTTTTCATAGTTTCTGCGTGTATAAACAAAATAAAAGCCAGCTTCCTTTAAAAATCCTCCACGAATTCATCCCTTTCCTTTGACAAATAGCCTTTGTGTGAATTGGAGTATTTCAAATAATTTACGCGAATAGTTGCCAGAGGAGGCCGTTGTTAAAGTTTCACTTTACGGAAATCGGGAATCTACTTAAAAATCTTTGCAAAAGCTCCAACTGAAAGAAATGTCTAAAGAAGGAAATCCTTTAACGTGTGTTGAGATGCTGAGCTTTGTGAGACTTGAAGATGTCGATAGTCTAGAAAACATCTGCGAGGCTGAGAGCCACTGCCAATGAATTCTAGTTAGCAACACTAATATAGTAGCGAAACAATCGTGCATTTGGCTTTAAAAAATTTTGAGTCTTTGTGCCTACAGAGGGAAGTTATTTTATCAACTTTCATTGAGAGTTACTGCGAACTTCGATGGAAACATCTGGCTTAGGAAGTTTTAAAAATTTAAGAGAAGCCACAAAAATTTTTTTAATTCATTTTGAGCAGCCGAAGCTCACTTTTTCAACGCATTGAAATGACAGCTGCTACATATGAAAGGATTGCTCCTCCACATGCTTACACAAAGCTGTTAAAAAACAATTTGTTTCCATTGTTATGCTTTTATTCTTAGAAAAGAGATATACTTATTTTCAATAGATATAACAATACTGTGCTTACCTTTTCTTTCCGGAATCAGTTATATCACAAATATATCGAACAATATATTAAAAAACAAGTAATCCACAGAATGAAGAGGCCATGCGAAAACTAACATTTTAATACATTTAAATATAACGTTAATAACAAGGCACAAGATTTATGACCAATTACCTTACCAATGAGTAGATATTTTTCTGCTGTCTATACAATGAATCGTTCTTTTTATCTAAAAATGTTTTGAAATGTTAAAAGCGAACTGAGTCTCGCGCTAGAAGGAATTTGAGATACAGCGTGCTTCTTACACACGATAATTCTGAGCTTAGTTTCTTAAGCTCTGTTTTTAAAGTATACTTATTCACCTAGGATGAGAATTTGATGAAGCTTCATTTACTCTTAAGGGCCATTCCCACTGGGGTTTATCTGAGCTAGTGGAGTCAAGTCCATGTGTCGACTAGCTCCGCTATGCCTGCAATTAAAATTTTTCAACTTGCTGCCCTATGAGGAAAAACTGGTTTTGGAGATGGGTCGACTACGTCAGATGTCTCCGTTAGCTCAAATAAACCCAAGTCTGAACATCTGAGCTGACGGACACAATTGAGTAGCCGACCCATCTCCAAAACCAGTTTTTCCGAATAGGGCAAGGAGTTGAAAAATCTGAACTGCGTACATAGCGGAGCTAATCCACACATAGAACCGAATTCGTTAACTCAGATAAACCCTAGTCTGAACGGAAGATCTCAAGACCCTCTATCTATAAACAACTTTGCTAAAGATCTGGTTAAAAGACTTGGAACAATGGGCTCTTTTACATTATCGGAGCTTTAAAACGGCACTAGCAACGAAGTGAATTCCACCGTTCAGATTATTCTGCAGTCTTATTCCCTGTTTGAATTGTGTTTCGAAAATTTATCAGTTTCGAAACCACAGAGAGATGTTTAAGTTTCATTAAAGAACAAAAACCATACTATATATAGCGGATTCATTTGGGTTGGGTTATTCAATTTATGGCAAAGCACACGAGGGCTATCTGCCTAATGGGAGGGATGCCTTCGTGGAGGTCTTTCTAAGGGAAACTGGCTCGTATACACGTTACACATGGGGAAAACCACGAAAACGCTCATGCAGCCAGCCCGTTCGCGGGATTCGAACCTCAGACCGAACTACCAGTGTTCAGCGTCTTTACCGCTCGGCCGCTGGTGGGCGGATTCATTTGAAAGCGCTCTTTTGTAATCAGAAAATATATAAATATTTTTCGCAGATAACTTGAAGCTTCCTTAATAAGATTTGTTTATTCCCGAAACCAAGTGCTAAATTTTCATACTTTTGTTACATAATTATGCACTTTCTAAAATTTGATAATGTTAACTTTCAATAATTCAGTGTGAATTAATGGTGACAAGAATAATATATTAATGTCATAGTTGTTTTATGATGAATCATTATTATATTTACAATTTATTTATGGATTTTCTCATCAAATCTTCTCAGCCGAGGCGAATGGGCTGTGTTGTAAACTACAAAATCCTTGTCCTCGATTACGTCCGACTCTTCCCGGGCCTTCTCCAGATATCCGAGATGAGTATGAAATTCCATACGATACTTTACAATTTGTTCGACAGTTAGGTAAAGGAAACTTTGGAGAAGTGTTTTATGGTAAGTGCAACTGCATCAGAAAATGCGGGGACAGTAATTTTTTGGTTTAAAAATTATTTTCTGTAACTATGATAATTTTTCTTTAATATATCATCTTACTGATTTCAGCAATTTATTGACAAATAGCATTTTTATACACTCAATTCCAAAAGTTAAGCACGAAGACGTAAAATGCAAAAAAGTCAACAAATAATGCTTTGATTGACACAAAATTCGGCAGGAAGGTAGCTATATATATTTAAGCATAAAACAAAATCAATAATTATATACAGAAATGAAAACAATATTAAATTTTTGTAAGTTATCAGATAATGACATACTGGAGACTTAAACAGAATTATGTATAAAGTGAAAATAAACAGCATAAAATGAAAAAAAGGGCATTAATAGGGTATGTGATTCCCCCTTCATCTGTATACAAAGTTTACACCTTGTGACCATGCTTTCAATTAGGTGGTCAACCACCGCACAATTAAGCAATCCCCATTCTTCTTGTAGAGCAGTTTCCAGCTCAATGAGAGTACTGGAGGTGGGAAACGTGATGATACAGCACGGGCGAGATCATCCCAAAGATTTTCTTTCAAAGGGATTAAGATCGGGCGAATATGCTGGCCACGCCATACGCGCAATCCCTTTACTTTCCAGGTAGTCATCGACGATGTCAGCTCTATGAGGACGTGCGTTATCGCCCCTGAAAACAAAAGTAGGTCCAACTGCTGCGGCGTACTATCTCACAATGGGTTCTAGGATTTCATCTAGATACCGGACAGCCATCAAAGAACCCCGTTTAAAGATGTTCAGGTCGGTGCCGTATCCTAATGAAATCCCTGCCCACACCATAAGGTTTCCGCCTCGGAATGCGTGATGTTCGGTGATGTTTTGGGATTGATTGCGTGTTCGTTGTTCACGCCATATCCTTATACGCTTGTCATCTGGCTCCAGAGCAAATCTTGACTCATCAGTAAACATGACATTGCCCCAGTCAGACACATTCCAATTGACATGTTCCCGGCACCGCTGTAATCGTGCCCCTCTTGACTGGACGGATAGAGGAACGCAAACTCGAGGTACCCGGGCGTACAGTCCACTCATATATAATCTTCGGTGTACAGTAGCTGCAGATATCGTCTTACTATTGGACGCTGTAACCATAGATGTACACATGTGGAGGTCGCTCTGCGATTCCACTTGGCTACAATAGCAATATATCGAACTTCAGCGGGGGTTTTAACTCTTGGGCGACCGGCTACGCGCCTTCGGATAACTGTCTGTGTGGTTTAGAATTGTTTCCATAAACGTGAAATTACAGAATGATGAACGCCGAAGAAAAGAGTAACACCTGTAATCGACTGTTCTGCTTCAATGCGCCCCACAGCACGCCAGCGCTCAGAATCTTCCATTCGTCTTCTGGAAGCCATAGAAACACGTATGTCTTGAAAACAAATTGTACGAAAGTTTTAAACACCTTCTATCAGCACTTACAATCAACTTCTGTATTCCTTCATAAAGCTGGCTTCTTATAAGACTGCCTTTTTTTGCAAATTTCTTGCCATGAAAGCACGATTGGATGTTACCTAACATATTTTCATACTTCCATCTATCTCTGCAACGAATTTCATGCTCTTCAATTCTGATTGGCTTCCGGAAATTAGCATTTTCCTCTCCGTGCTTAACTTTTGGAAGTGAGTGTATATACTGTTAGCATATATGATATGTTTAGTGATAGTTTTATAATAATGAAGTATATTTGCGCGGAAACTTACAATTAATTTTTGTGAAAATTCATTTCATTTAATCATAATTTGGTAATTTGATAATTTACTATATAGAAACAATTATTTCTGTTGAAACTCTATGTGGTAATTGTTTTATAATAAAATATATTCTATTGTCAGGTCTTATAGTTGCTCAGACTTCATTCTTAATAAGTAAACTTGCGGGATTATAAATAATTATCAACAAAAATATAGTAATCTTCTGGTAAGGCATTTTGAAGACTAATTTAGTTTGATATCATTTCTCTTCGTGCAGTATACTCTGGTCTTGATAAAAGATATACTTACTTTCTTCGGCGCCATGGCCAGCCTCCCGTACTAAAATTTTATATATTAATATTTGAAAGCTTGAAACTCAGAAAAACAAAAACAAATTCTATTCAAATTTGTTTCTTGAAAACAAAATTCTTTTGAAACTCAGGTGACCAATAAATCATAAAATTCTTCTATAATGATGTTATGAGTAATTCGAATATAGATATTCCATAGACAAAAGGCACTGTTATAGAGTCAGTACACAGCACAATCTTTTTTTAGCCTAAAGCAATCGAAGTAAAGAGCAACTGAAATTCTAATTATTTACTCACGATTTTGTTTAATCAGTTCTTTAATCACATGGATGAAAATAAGTCTTACAATTGCTATGTAGCATAAACTTCAAACAGTAATAAAAAAAATTTGTTTCGAAAGTATTATTATGCATATTTTAATATAATTCTCTAGTTTAACAATTATAAAACCTGAATTCCTATTTAAAGGTTAAAGGGATGGTATCATGCAAGTTATTGCTCTGGCATTCTAAATTGCAGAGCTGAAACTTAATAAATTATATATCGCAAAGTTGCAATATATAATTTATTAAAACTAAAAATGAAAAATAGTCCACTTTCTTGTATATTAGTGACAGTTGTACTTAATTACTACTAATAATCTCCTAGATATGTTTTATTGTAATCAAGGTCCACGGAAACTCGTCTGCAGCATTTATACCGCAGGGCGATCCCAGCCAAAATAGCATCACTATTCCACGGCTCATAATTTTTCATACCAATTTTTGTTAATAATTATGAGTTCGAAAGCATAAAAGCAGTAAATTTTAAATAGAATAATTATGTAAAGCATATAATATAAAAATATATCAAGTACATTCAAGTCAAATATAAAATGTAAAATACTTTCGCAATAGAATTGAGTCTTATGTTATATATAATGTGCGCCCATACAGTAGCCTGACAAATCAAAGTAATAAAATAAAAAAGTAAAAGAACAAATGAATGTTTAGAAAGAGTGGTATCAGCTCTTGTTAAAGCCAGTTCAAATTGGTTATTTTATCGTTTGCATATCAAAACGCTGAAGTCATTTCCATTTACTGTACAAAGAAATTTGCTTCGAAATAGAAGAACACCATAATATTATATTTTGTTGTGAATTACGTAAATCTTCTACTGGAACGTTAGAGATGATTCTTTAACTGTATATGGTGGAGCATCGTTGTCAAGAACACAAGTATCTGAATGTTACAACCGGTTCAAATATAGGTACGAAAGCGTTGAAAATGAATCAAAGATAGGGCTCCTTCAACCTCAAAGAATGATGAAAATGTGAAGAAAATACTTCTTTGGCAAAAGTAACAGACGTGTAAAACCTCAGCAACTTTCAGATATAGTGGGGATAAGTGAAGAAAGTTGTAGGTTAATTTTAACTGAAAATGAGGAACGTTTTGCTTTGGATTTTAACAGAACAGCAAAACACGGACAGAAAAGCTTACCATGAAGATTTGCTGATTATTACGAGACAGGACAACAGTTTTTTAAAGTGTCATAGCGGGAGATGAAATCTGATATCTATATTACAACCCAGAAACAAACAAACAAAAAAACAAAAAAGTGCTCAGTGGAAAGAATCGTCTTCTTCTATACAATAATAAAAAAGTAAGGATATTAAAATCAAAGACTAAGGGTATGCACTAATTTCATTTTTTGATTACAAAGAACTTACTTACAGTGAATTTAACCATGAAAATTAATCAATTAGTATTTTTATAAGGAGGTACTTTTTCGTCAAGTATAAGGAGGTACTTTAAAAAACGGGATAAGACGAGTTAGAAAGCCTTTAATTCTAGGCAACTAGCAATTTTTTTTAACACGATAACGCTAGTCCCCGTACAACATTATTTGTAGAACAATATCTTGTTAAACATTCAGTTGCATTGATAACTCATCCGCCATATTCTCCCAACTGATAGCCAGCTGATTTTTCCTTTTTCCGAAACTTAAGATGGCTATGAAAGAATAGAAATTTGGAAGCGTGTCGGTTATTAAAATCAAACGTTGCGCGAATTTTGCGAACTGTTAGTTCCAACACCTATAAACGGTGACCTGAAGAAAACCCTGGAAAACTGTATAGACTCCTCTGGCGATTATTTTGAAGAAGACAAATTTATTTGAAGATTAGTGATACCTTTTTACTTCCTCGTACGAAGTAAAAAGCAAGTATTGTAATCACGAAAAATTTCGTGTATCATATTTCATCGAAAATATCCATTTTGACCGCTATCGAATGCAATTTAACAATGTTTTTGCGCGATATCTGAAAATAAGAATAGAATAAAGGACTCTTTATTTAAAATGGATTCTGAAGAGAATTTTCGAAGCGTCTGTGCGTATGTACGTATGTATCGCGTATAACTCAAAAACGAGTAGCCTCAGAACGTAGGACTGCAATAACATGTAGATGTGCACCTCCTATTTCAGTTGCAATCGGCCGCACCAAAAGTATGTAAATATACGTATATCGCTGTAACTCGGCTCAGTGAGCTCAGTTTATTTATTCTTATACTAGCCGCTGCGCGGCCAGCCTTCGTCTGGCTTTTAAGTGTACCGGAAAAATGCCTAAAGAGAACACCAAACATTAAATTTGAAAACTGCACAGAATTTTACTCTGCAGAACAATTTTATCGAAAAAGAAACAACGGAATAACAACGGAAAAAAAAAATTCAGTTAAAAATGCATTACATATAAAAAGCATACAATGAAATAAGCAATATCACTTAATACAGATATTACTTATCCTAACAAATAAATTAACCAACTTCCCTTTGCAAAATCTTAACTCAAATGGTATAAACAGATTAAGAACTGAAACAGATTAAAAAATATCATGCAAAACTTTTTTATCATTAAAATTATATATAATTAAAACATAACATTACAATGAAATAAGGAATATCCCTTGATACAAATGTTAATTATCCTAATAAAGTAATTACCATTGCAAAAAGAAACAACTTTTTAATTTCTTAAACTTTTCAGTCTCTTAAAAACAGTAACATAAGAAATACGATGAAAAATTGTTGTTAAACCGAAATTTTTAAAAGAATGAAACTATTCAAAATGATGCAATTTCATCAAAAATCTATCAACAACAATAATAAAGGAAAATTGTTGCCAAAACTACATTTTAAAATATCTGAGATGTGAGAAGTGATCGGAAGCTTCATTTAAAAAATTTTATAAAAAAATACAAAATATTATTATTTTTCCAAAATTCTTTTTTTAAAAGGAGTCGAAAGGATTAAAGTTGAACGTGTCCAAAAATCAAAGGAAAATAAACAGCACATTTTTTAAAATAAGTTTTTTTAAAAAAAATTCCGCCGAAAAGGTGTTAAGCTCACCTTCCTAAATAAATTCGTATTTAATCGATTTATTGAAATACGAAATTTATTTTAAGTTCGTAAAATAGCTAAGTGTCTACGCTTCACGACGATGTAAAAATGAAATGTATAGAGTGAAATCTCGCTTTCCTGTAGCCCATTATGTCTCAAAATGACGCGATTTGGTCACAAAACATAAAATAAAAAAAATTCTAATTCGAATTTCGAAAAAGTCGCTTCGAGGTGCACTGGCTCTTGTGTAGATAGATACACCTATTTACCAAATTTCGTGGCCCTGAGTCTATTAGCTTACTCGCAACACGGACGAAAGACACACACACACTCGCACACACGCACGCACGCACACACGCACACACGCACGCACGCACGCACACACGCACGCACACACACACACACACACACACACACACACACACACACACACAAGTTTTATTATATGTAGAGAAGAGATGTTGGTAAATTGTACATTTTTTTTTTCCTTTTTCGCTTTAAAAATGATTGAATTATGTTGCTCTTATCTTCCGGTTAAGGTTTTTATACCTTTAGTAAATCTGCATGCAAGATTTGTAGAACTATCAACAATTTAAAAGTTGTTTAAGTGCGGCTAATCATTTTTCATATGGCAGCCATAGTTATTTACATTTGAAACTTAGGAGAATAGTCGATTTGTTGCCAAGCTGGTGAAACTAAGTTTCGCAACAACAAAGTTAACGCCTTCTTTTATTATTGCGATTTAAATCATGCTTAATCCATTCTGGAATTTATTCGAGGAATTCGTAATTTTTAATATAGATATTTTGAGTTTTTATGTACTTTTGCCTTGTCGCGAAGTGAGAACTGAATTAATTGAATGTAAATACTGAATCGTCTGTGAAAAACTGTTTCTTTCTTTTTTAAAATTTTTTTTTTTTTTTTTTTTTTTTTTTTGTGTAATTTCTTTTATGCATCCTTTTAGATTTATCATAGCATTTGAACAGAACATGTGGCTACGATTTGATAATTCTTCAAATGAAACACATAATTATTGTGCATTCTGAGTTATAAAATGAATGAGATGGAACGCTCTTAAGTGAACCTAGCCCCAGAGCGTCGCTATGGTAAACAAATATAGTGAATTTTAAAAAGCGCCTTTATTCTATTGTGGTTTATGTACTATCGACGAAGTAGATTTAATTCAATCCAATAAGTTTAAATGAAATGCAAAATGCGTATAATTTAATAAAATTAGAAACCAATCTGATGTACTTAAGAAATTTATGGAGACAGTCTTAGAATGAGGTCAGTTGCAATAATTATCGGGGACGCAGACGAATTACTTAAAACAAAAGAAGTAATTTTGCCTGGAAGCAGAATTAAATGAAAATCTTACTGTTTATGGGAAATTCGGAATAAGGAGGAAAGTGCATATTGAGAGAGAGAGAACAAATTTTAAATGGAGAATTACTAAGGTATGATTAGGATTCTAGGTCTCCTTTAGTCTATTATTTCTAGTTAACACGGGGCAACAGGTAATTTTTAGAGATATAAATATAAGGTCACAATAAGCATAAGTATGGTTCAAAAATATATACAGTGGCTCCCAAAAGTGTTCGTACACTTATGATTTTCATTGAAATAGGGCTCTATCCATTAATTAGAAGTAAACATTCTGAATGAGATTTTAATAATAAGATCTATAATGTATTCGTAACAAAAATACATCAAATATTTTTTTTAATATAGCGAAACTTTATTTTTAAGAAATTAATAATTAAAAAATGACAAACATTTCATCTCACAAAAGTCTTCGTATACTTCAAAAAAATCTTGACATATTAGTAAATATTTTCATTTTTCGATAAATTAATATTTAGTAGGATATCCTTTAGCATCCACAACAGCTTTTAAACGTCTGAGAATAGATGTTACTACTTTTTTTTTGTAATTTCTGTATCAATGCTCATCCATTCTTCCATCCTGACTGTTTTGATTTCGCTTTTCGTTTTGATGTCGTCTTTTCGTATTCTAACGTCCAGTTCTTTCCAAATGTATTCTATGGGGTTTAAATCTGGAGACTGAGGTGGTGTTTTGGAAACGTGTGGAAAATTATAGAGACGTCACAAGCGAACGTTGATAGCCGTATGCTTAGGATCGTCATTATGATTAAAAATAAAGTAGTTTCCAATACACAAATTTTGGGCTGATAATTTTAAATTGTCTCTTAAAATATTTAAATAAAGGGAATGATTCATTGTGTCATCCATAAATACCAAATTACCTAGTCCTGATGATGCCATGCACCCCCCACAAAAAAACACCTCCACCACCATGCTCAACTGTTCCAACTAAGTTCTTAGAACTAAGTTCTTCATTTTTCCTTCTTCATACAATTATTCGATCGTCCGAACCAAAAACTTTAAATTTGCTTTCGCCATCAAACAGGAATTATTCCTGTGCGTTTCGGGTGTATTTATCATTGATTTTGCGAATGAAAGCCTAAGCTTTCTGTTTTTCTCATTAGCAAAAAACTTTTTACGGGCAGAACGCCCATGTAATCCAGCTTTTCTGAGAACTCGTCGAACACTTTCAGGTGAAACTGAAGCAGAAAACTTTGCATAAAATTCTGCAGAAACTTTTACAGCACTCGAACGTGGGTTTTTCACAATTTTCTTATCATAAATCTCTCATCACGTTTAGTTAACTTTCTCGGTCGACCTTTTCTTACCTGGTTTTCAATCCGATTTTCTTCTTTAAAGCGTTTTATCACATACTGCACTTTAAAATGGGATAAATTAACTAATTTAGCGATATTTCGAATTGATTTGCCCCCACTATGGTGAAACATTATCAATTTTTGAATGCTGTTTGTAATTTCTTTACGACTGCGACCCATTTTTCAAAAATAAATAGAATATTATGAAGTAAACAATAAAAAATTAAAGCAAACAATTTTTTAAATGCCACCACAATGCAAAACTTAAAAAAAGCGGCAAACGATATTTCTAATTTTGATTTTATTCAAAAATATTTCAGTGTACGAAGACTTTTGTGAGATAAAATGTTTATCCTTTTTTGATTATTAATTTCTTAAAAATAAAGTTTCGCTATATTTAACAATATTTCATGTAATTTTGTTTCGAATAGATTATAGATTTTATTATTAAAATCTCATTCAGAAAGTTTAATTTTAAATTATGAATAGAGCCCCACTTCAATGAAAATCATAAGTGTACGAACACTTTTGGGAGCCACTGTATCTATATTTATAAATTTTATAGCTGTTCCATTTTATCATGTCATTTGAAATTCTGAAGAATCATTTCACTTCAGAAAACGTGTAGTTGTAAAAACCGTAAGCCTTATAGTAACGGTAAGATTCGAGTTCAACATGAGTTGTGAGATGCCTTCAAATTCTATGAGATATTCTAAAGGTCTTTGTGCAGTTAGCTTTACAAACATTCTTACATAGTGCAGTTCAAAAATTTTATCAGTTTCGACATTGGTAGGATCTCAACTGCAGGAAGTCTGAATGATATTCTAGCTGTATACTGATAGCGACTAAAATATAACTAAACTAAGGAAAGAGCAAATCTTATAAAAATTAACCAATAATGCTTTTTTCGCAATGAAGGGAGAAGTTTTCTAAAATGTTAAACAAATTTACTCTTGTGTCTTAAATAATTTTTGTATGCTAGTACCAAAATGCAGTTCACATCGCAGGAGATGTTAAAAATGAGCAATGTCCTCGCCGGGACTCAAACCTCAGACCTCTCCAATACGCGCCGAGTGTGCTGACCATTACACAACGAAGGCATGCTAAGAAGGCGGGAGAAATACCTTATATACTCCCCCTTTTAAAGGGCGAATAGGGATTAAGGGTCCCAATCGCCAAATACTGGTGGTGAAGAATCAGCATTCATCACCTTTTAGTTCGGGCGCCACTGTGCCCTCAGTATGTTATTCCGAAGCAGGAAACATGAAAAATGAGCAATGCCCTCGCCGGGACTCGAACCTCGGACCTCTCGAATATGCGCCGAGCGTGATGATCATTACACCAAGAAGGCATGCTAAGAAGACGGGAGAAATACCTTATAATTTGTGAAACATTTTGACACAGTATTTTGTAGTACTGTGGCTAGCTATTCTATAAGCTTCATATGGTGTTTGATTCCGGAAATATTCAAAATGCCTTTAATCATGACAGCAAAGCTATCCCAAACTCCTTTTCAATCACTATTGAGTATTTTTCCTCGAATAACCACTTTTACATTTCATGATATTCTTTATTCGTAATCAGACAAAGACTTGTGCTTTAATCTTTGTGGATAGTTTACAGAAGAAACCCTATAAAGGTACTAGATGGGACAGCTCTGT
The DNA here is from genome assembly GCA_000611955.2 of Stegodyphus mimosarum. NCBI lineage: Eukaryota > Metazoa > Arthropoda > Arachnida > Araneae > Eresidae > Stegodyphus > Stegodyphus mimosarum. The sequence goes on from KK115524.1 coordinate 105,475, forward strand.
CTTTAGAGCTATGAAAAATAGTCTCATTAAGCTATAATCGATGTTCAATGGTGGCATGAAGTCCAGCTAACGCTCTCACCTGATACTGTGATTCTCTGTAAAAAATTCAATTCATTGTCTCTAGTTCCTCCTCTGTCAGGAAAGGCAGCAAAAGAATTTTGTGAAACCGCTTTAATCTGGTTAGGTTAGGTTATCTGTATATGACAGAGCAGAGAAGGGTTATCTACCAAAGAAGACGGATGCTTTCGTGAAAGGCTTTCTAATACAGATTGGCTCGTATTCACATTACACATGGAGAAAATCAAATATGCAGCCAGCCTTTTCAAATGGTTTCGAACCCGTGTCATATTACTAGTGTTCAGCGGTCTTAACCATTCTGTCACTGGTGGGACGAAATAAGTTTGATGACGCTACAAGAATGCCTCCAATTCGAAGTCTTTAATGACTTTGCAATCATGCTCATTTTGCTTCAAAACGTGTAATTATGAAAAGCGTAAACTAAAACGTAAAGGTGAGATTGAAATTTAATGATCGGTCCCTTGCATTTGCAATCGGCTTAACATAGAAAAAAAGTTTATTAATGAATTTACGTTCTATGTCTTGCAACATTTTTCATACGTATGCACACTGAAAAAGTATGGTTTAATAAAAATAATAAAGATAAAACAAACCACACCATATAAAAATCAAACGAGTTGCTCAGTTCATATGAAAATCGAACGAGTTGCTGAGTTCCATAGACTTCCTCTTTCGTTTTTCAAATCCAAACTTCTTAATCTAAACTGAGTTATCAAAATGTTGGTACTTTTGCGAAAATGCATACTTTTCCAATAAATTCATAATACATGTTACAATTCAATTTCAGCAATTGATTCTTTCTACTAAAAATACCTTATGGCTCGTAAACGTAGCAAAATGAGTATGCTGCATAATTGAAAACTGAAGATGGCGATGTTTTATCAGAGAAGTTGACGCAGTTTTCTCTTAGTCTGCTCAAAATTAACTAAATTAACAGAAATATCAGGCTATAAGCATGCAAGATATCTCACAGATTACGCATTGTTCTCAAATGGTCAAGCAGTTGCTTTCGTGGTGTTGCTGTAACGAAGTGTAAAAAAAAAGAATTTAATGAAAATTGTTCTACTGATACCAAGAGCAAAATTTTTAAAGAAAAATGAATATTTTCCATCTTTTCAAATCACAAGCTGTTGTAAAATGATAATTCATGCCAAAAAACAGGGTTGTATTATATTTTCTTCGTCCACCATTTTATTTCAGTTGGGAAAAACTGAGCTTGGTTTCGTGACATCATTGACTAAATTCTTTTGGTTCAAATAGATATTTGATATATAGCGTTTGTTCTTTAACTATAGTCTTTCATTCACAGGTTTCTGGAATGGAACCCTAGAAGTAGCTATCAAATGTGTCGCGAGTCATGGTGTCCAATCTGAAGACTTCAAACGTGAAGTTGCTGTGATGAAGGCCATAAGCCATCCGAAAATCGTGCGCTTATATGCTGTTTGTACAGAAAGAGAACCCTACTGTATAATTATGGAATACATGTCCAAAGGTAATTTGCAGCAGTATCTTAAAACTACCCACGGGCAGCTGTTGAAACTGCCTTCTCTAGTAAACATGACAGCTCAGGTATAGAACCTATTTATAGTTACTTAACATAAGTGATTATGATTTTATAAATATTTATCTTAGTTTATATGTTGATTGTCCCTTTTTTCTTTGTAACCGCGCTTTAGATCTGCGATGGAATGCAGTATCTAGAATCTAACAACTTAATTCATAGAGACCTAGCAGCCAGAAATATTTTGGTTGGTGAAGGAGACATTGTAAAATTGGCAGATTTTGGACTGGCCAGGATCATGGATGAAGCAGTTTATATAACCAGTGGTAAGGAAATCATAAAGATTTATGAAAGAAGGGAGTAACTGTTCTTTTGCACTTATTTTTCATTAATCATCTTACAGAAGGTCTGAAAGAAAGTTCATACGCCTCCCTTTTACTTCAAAATGAACATATACACGTAAAGGTCCCTCTCTGTCAAAATGGATATATCCGAATAAAAGTGACTGCAATAATGAAGTCGAATTTAAAAATGCATTTATGCAAACATTAACATTACATTATACATTATACATTAACATTATCTTACGGCTATGAATTAACATTCAGAAATGCACCCAAGGGTAGTAATTATTAGTTGTAAGTTATGGAAAGCATACTGATTATAAAAAGTTTTGCATTAATAGAAGCATTGTTACAAATTAGTCGTATCTGAAAAGTAGTACAATACTGGTTAACCTGTTGAGGTGTTAATTCATGTGCACCGCTAATCACCTTCTTTCTTAGGTTTGAAATAGCAAGCTCATATCTCAAGATAGGATCTTTAAAGCGCTAACATACATGAAAAATGAGGATATTCTTTTCTTAAATTAGACGGAAAGCAGGACATTTAAGGTAAATTTTAAGGAGTCAAGGTGTAAATACTTTAATTATAAAAACAAATATCCCTTCCCTATCAAAACAATCATTTGCGTTTTTGATGTGGAATAAAATACATTCATTTCCAAAAGTTAAGCAGGAAGACGTAAAATGCAAAAAAATCAACAAATACTGCTTTGATTGACACAAAATTCGGCAGGAAAGTAGCATATATATTTATGCATAAAACAAAATCAATAATTATATACAGAAATGAAAACAATATTAAATTTTTGTCAGTTTTCAGATAATGACATACTGGAGACTTAAACAGAATTATGTATAAAGTGAAAATAAACAGCATAAAATGAAAAAAAGGACATTAATGGGGTATGTGATCCCCCTCCCCTCATCTGTATACAAAGTTTACACCTTGTGACCATGCTTTCAATTAGGTGGTCAACCACCGCACAATTAAGCAATCGCCATTCTTCTTGTGGAGCAGTTTCCAGCTCAGTGAGAGTGGCTGGAGGTGGGAAACGTGAATATACAGAATAGCCGAGAGCATCCCAAAGATTTTCAATGGGGTTAAGATCGAGGGAATATGCTGGCTACAGCATACGCGCAATCCCTTCACTCTTCAGGTAGTCATCGACAATGTCAGACGACGTGCGTTATCGTCCATCAGACGTGCGTTATCCTTCAGATCGACGTGCGTTATCGTCCATTAAAATAAAAGTAGGGCCAACTGCTGCAGCATACAATCTCACAATGGGATCTAGGACTTCATCTACATATCGGACAGCCGTCACAGAACCCCGTTTAAAGATGTGCAGGTCGGTGCGGTATCCTAATGAAATACCTGCCCGCACCATAAGGCTTCCGCCTCGGAATGCGTGATCTTTTGGGATTGATTGCGTGTTCGTTGTTCACGCCATATCCTTATACGCTTGTCATCTGGCTCCAGAACAAATCTTGACTCATCAGTAAACATGACATTGCCCCAGTCAGACACATTCCAATTGACATGTTCCCGGCACCACTGTAATCGCACCCCTCTTGATTGGACGGATAGATGAATAAAAACTCGAGGTAACCGAGCGTACAGTTTACTCATATGTGATCTTCGGCGTACAGAAGCTGCAGATATCGCCTTACCAATGGACGCTGTAACCATAGACGTACACGTGTGGAGGTCGCTCTGCGATTCCGCTTGGCTACAATAGCAATACATCGATCTTCAGCGGGGGTTGTAACTCTTGGGCGACCGGCTACGAACCTTCGGATAACTGTCTGTGTGATTTGGAATTGTTTCCATAAACGTGAAATTACAGAATGATGAACGCCGAAGAAAAGAGCAACATCTGTGATCGACTGTCCTGCTTCAATGCGCCCCACAGCACGCCAGCGCTCAGAATCTTCCATTCGTCTTCTGGAAGCCATAGAAACACGTATGTCTTGAAAACAAATTGTACGAAAGTTTTAAACACCTTCTATCAGCACTTACAATCAACTTCTGTAACCCTTCATAAAGCTGGCTTCTTATAAGACTGCCGTTTTTGCATATTTCTTGCCATGTAAGCACGATTGGCTGTTACGTGACATATTTGCATACTTCCATCTACCTTTGCAGCAAATTGCATTCTCTTCAATTCTGATTGGCTATTATTCTGATTGCCGGAAATTAGCATTTTCCTCTCCGTGCTTAACTTTTGCAAGTGAGTGTATTAATATGTAGAGTCATTAGGATTTTTTAAATGGAAAACATGATGAATGAGCAGTGTTCTCTCCAGGAGTCGAACATGGACCTCTCGAATATGCACTGAGCGTACTACCGTTAAATCACTAAGCCTTACAGAAAGGAGAGAGAAATTAACCTTATATACTTCTTCTTTTAAAGGGCGATTGGGGATAGGGGACCCAATCGCCAAATCCTGGTGGTGAAGAATCATCATCCACCACCTTTTAGTTTGGGCGCCACTGTAGCGTCATTAAGTTTTTTTTAAATAGAAGGCATGAAAAATGAGCAATGTCCTCGCCGGAATTTGAGCATGAACTTCTCGAATACGCGCCATTCATTTAGTGAAAAGCCGTAGTTGCCGTTTCAAGAATACTGATTGCTTTTTAAAAGCTATTGAGGCTCTGAGGGTCCAAAAATAAATGTTTTACCGTTTGATGGAAGTGATGGAATCCGAACTACTTTTTTAGCCTTCTGAGTATTAACATGAGGACCTAATTCTATCCCACTTACCACAGTCATCACTACGTTCCGCGAAGCATAGAAATGTCGCTTTTTGTGAGTAAATTTGCAATTCACACATTAGATTTCATAATTAAGAAACAAGTGATTAAAATTTATAAAACAATAATACAGCATGGTAAATAGAACGAAGATTTGCAAATAAACCATTTAAATGAAACTGTGTTCACCTAAATTGAATATGGACATTGTTAGCTCATCTGCTTAATCTGCAATCGCTGAAACATTCTTGAAGAAAACAAAAAACTACCAAGATCTAAGGCCAGAGCTTCAAGACTTCCACCGGAAAAAAAATAAATTGAGAAAATAGTATGGTGAAACTAGACAGGCATACATTGTGCCATTTGTAGTTTCTGTCATTATACGGTTTCCTGCAGATCTAATTATATGCTGTATGCGAAATAATCCAAACTGAAAAAGAAGGCATTTCCCTTCAACAGGAAAAAGAGGATATTTTCTCTTATATACTATATGGCAAAGCTACTGTGCAGCAAGTCGAATACTTGAGCTCCTGTGTCCTTCCAGTCGAGAGCGTGGTAATATGCTACTCATCTCTCTGAGGGGGCGAAATAATCAGTTGGAATATAGGATAAATATGGATCAAATGGGAAACGCTAGGCATGTCACTTAGAAGCATGGTGGTTAGAAAGGATTGAGGAGCCAACCCCCGCACTCAGATTGAAGCACTGCTCCGAAACTTCGGTCTCCAGATGGAGTGTTTTTTGTTTACATTCAAAAGCTCCCAGAGAGCTTTGATAGTTTTTCGACACACGACAGTTCCATACCAATCGAAAAACGGGACACTTCCGCATAAAAGATGAAGAATAAAGATAGCAAAATTTAGCTTACCTTTTGTGCACCCAGCAGCAGCAGTTAAATCTCCGAAACTTCATTGGTGTGAGGGATATATCCATTAATGATAGGACTCACACTTAAGCATAAATCTCATTTATTCAGCTATAACTAAATAATATAAAGCGACGGATACATTAATGTTTGCATAAAAGCAGATATGAAAGCTTAATAAGAAGTAAAGAACAAGAGTATCATGGGATATATTAATTGGGTGTGATTGACGTAGTTGGTGTGGTTGATGCGCTTGCATCTTGGCATTTCTAGGGTTACCAGAAGTAAGTTCAAAAATAACAATTTCTTCTTCTCAAATGCGTGATTAATTTACAACAAAAGAAACATTTTTTGTGTGATGGTAATAGCAATTCGTATAGTTTAGTGACATTTACGCAAAAATCACATCTTGGTTCTTTTTCGATAACTAACAACAGCGATTTTGATTATGAATTTGTTTGATAAAATTCTAAGCTGTTGAACCACAAAAATATAAATTTTAGCAAAAATGTTATGCCTAAAGAATGAAAAATTACCTTTAAAATTACTTACGGTACCTCTAAAATTGTATAAGTCGTTCGATAGCCTTGATAGAGTATTCGCTACCTTCAGTTTTTGTTCCAAAATGTTTTAAATAAAATAAATTCTTTTTGTCATCCACATATTATTGTAAATGTACTTTTCAAAAATTTTTAGAGGAGAGGGTTTATAGTTGATCATTTTAAACTCATCATTTTATTTTTATATAACTGAAAAATAATCACAAAATGTATCCTAAAACGTGTTTTAAATCGAAAGTATGAAGCTTCATGGCTAAATGTAAATATAAAATTATGTGTAAGCGCAACGCATTGATTTTTTAAAAATATTTTATTTTTTCCCGAGTGGCAACGAAAGAGTATTGTGGTGGAAGCCGAGTTGAACGATAACATGTTTATGAAGCGCGCATAGTAATCTTGTATGTTTAGTTGTACCGTTTCAATGATATGTAAATAAGGCGCGAATAAAAGACTTACGCAGAATGTTTAATAGTTTTAAAGAAAGTACTTAACATCTCAGAAGTGGGATTGACAAGGATTACAACCAAGGATTTAATAATGATTTGCCATAATGTACACTGCGCAAAAAAAAAAAAAAAAAAAAAAAAAAAAAAAAAAAAAAAAAAAAAAAAAGATAAAAAAAAAAGAAAAAGAAGAAGAAGAAGAAGAAAGAGCGACAGTTTTATATCTTCCGTTCTACACGGCCGATTGACGAAATTCAAATTGCGTTTTTCATATTTCGAAACCGCAACTTAGGATATGTATTAGATTTATATATAGCTTTGTTCTAATATAGGTATTTTGACACAAACTCGGACCTTTTTCTGAAATAAAATACCAATTTTTTTTTCATATTTCGATTCTACGACTCAAATTATGCCTAACAATTACATTTTGTAAAATTTGGTGCGAAATTTACGGAGAAATTCAAAAATTTAACTTGGCGAATGTTTTTCACTTTGAGCCAAGAATAATTCACTTGGCTAACTTCTTAATATGTGGCAACCTATTTTCCTTCTCTTCCATTGTGCAGGGGAGGAAAAAAAGTCACATCTTTCCTGCCTTTTTACATTGTGAATAAGAGGAAAAAAGTCATATCGTTCTACTTTCAAATAATTTTAACAAAGTGCGTAAACCACACTATCGCTTGCAACAAATATGCCAAATTTCAAAACGCGCCAATATATAAACTCACGTATAATCTTCGAAAATTTTGAATAAAAAGCTCTAATTTTTTGCAGAAAAATGTATTGTATTAAAATGTATTTTGTATAAAAATTGTATAAATAATATATAAATGTATTTTGCATAAAAATGTATTTTGTATGCTTAGAAATACATGTACTTTAAGATGATTGTAAAAATTTTATAATTCAAAATTTTTTTTCGAAAAATTTATAAAAATTACTTAAGAATACAAATTTTTAAAATAAATCATAAAAAATGGGTGAATTTTATTTGGAATGAACCTAAATTTCTAACTGTGTAAGAAGGAATCAAATACGTTTCATAAAAAAAAGATATATTAATAAATGCATACGAAATTGAATTAACATTGAGGAACTAAAATTTTTAGAGCTAATTTTTTAAAAACTCCACGTGCAATGTTTACAAAACTTGGCAGTTTGGCATAATTTGAGTCGTAGAATTGAAATATGGAAGAAAATTGGGATGTCATCTCAGAAAAAGTCCGATTTTGTGTCAAAATACCTATATTTGAACAATGCTATATATAAATCTAGTACATATCCTAAGTCGCGCTTTCCAGACATGAAAAACGCAATTTGAATTTCGTCAATCGGCCCACTAGAACGGAAATATAGAACTGTCCTTTTTTTTTTAAATTTTTTTTTTCAGTGTACGTTAAGCCAAAATTTGGAAGCTCGGGTAAAATGAAAGCAGAAAAGTACGTGCATTTTTAAACTGTTTATATTATGCTAAGTAATAAACGGAAAGAACTAAGTATAATTCTTGTATTATTATTTGAAAATTGAAGATGGCTTACTTGGCAAAGGGCAAGAAATGTGACTTAAAGGAACTTGCCTTAGAACTTGACGTAGATGTTCCTTCTGATATTAAAATTGTGGGCTTAAGAGATGTGATTTTGAATAGTAAGAATTATAACGAAGAATTTAATAAACAAACGCTAGATAGAATTATAAATGATCTTTTACAGGGAAAAGTTGGAAATTTTAGAAAAAGAAACAACATTTGAACTCGAAAAGTTGAAAGTAGAAACGGGAATCAGAAGTAGCAATGTAAATGACTCTGTTCCTTCCAGTGTTAGAAGTAATTTTTGTGATATGAGTAAATAAATTCATAAGTATGAATTGAGTGAAGGTGATATAAGTTTTTATTCAGTCTTATTTGAGAGACAGGCACGACGTATTGAGTTGGAAGAACAAAATTGGGTTTCTCAGCTGTTGGGTCTATTGCCTTATGAAATAACTCAATTAATTGCCCTTGAATCAGAAGAAAAAGCTAACGACTATAAGCACGTTAAACAACTGCTATTGAGAAAATTTAAGTTGAGCCCTGAACAATTTTGGCAAAAGTTCGTTGATCATATTAAAACGTTGCGTAATACGTGGAGGAACTTCACGCTTGAATTAAGAAATTATTTTGAAGAGTGGCTTTCTGGATTAAATGTAACAGATTTTGACTCTTTAAAACAGCTTATTATTGCGGACCAATTAAAGAAAAGGGTACTCGCTGCTATACAAGATCATTGCATTGATGACTGGTCTAAATTCATTAATCCCGAAGAGTTGGCTGTAAAACTAGATGAATATGAAAATATTCGGGCAGGGATAAAAGTACTTCAAGTAGAAAATAAAACTTTTAGGCATAATCTTAAGCCTAAATTTGGTTATAAATTTTATGAAGGATCCTATAATCAGTATTCAAGACCAAGAAATGTAAACGATTTTATGCAGATAGATAGTAATTTCGAAGTGGGTTTTAAAAACAGTTTTGATAATAAATACAATTTGGGAGATAAATTTTATAAAATAGACGAAAGGAAAAGAAAATCTAATTCTGGTATCCGCAATGAAAAGGGTGAGCCGAAATGCTTCAATTGTAATGAGTATGGGCATATAGCGACGGATTGTCCTCAACCTAAAAAAGAAATTATTTGCAGGAAATGTAATGAAAGAGGCCATATTTTTTAAAAGTGTGCGTTTAAAAGTTCAATGTTAAAAATAGCTTATCCGTGAACTAGAACTCAGGTGTTTCCCCAACTGCATATATAAAATACACAGTCCAGTCACATTAATGTGACCATCTGTCAAAAGCCAGAATAACCACCTTTCGCAGAGCGGACTGCTGCGAGACGTGCAGGAAGAGAGTCACATAGGTCCCTGAAGGTGTTCTCTGGGATGTTGAGCCATGCCGACTCTAATGCCGTGGCCAGCTGCGCTAGATTACGCGGTTGAGGATCCATGGCGCGAACAACTCGATCGAGATGGTCCCACAGATGCTCGAGGATCAAGGTATTTGTAGACCATCAAAATCAGCATGGTCATCACCTCTTCATGTAGTTTCTAAAAGTTCAGGTGACATACGACCAGTAGGAGACTACCGAAAATTAAACGCGTGCACCGAACCCGACAGATACCCTATCCCGCATTTACAAGACTTTAATAATAAGCTTAGCGGAAAGACAATTTTTTCAAAAATTTATATCCTTCGGGCATATCATCATATACTAGTTGATCTAGATCATATACCGAAAATTGTAGTTTGCACCCCATTTGGTCTTTTTGAATTTCCGTTTTTAAATTTTGGACTGTGCGGAGCAGCTCAAACCTTTCAAAGGTTTATGAACGAAATTCTTGGAGATCTAAAATTTGCCTATGTCTATTTAGATGATATTTTGATATTTAGTGACACAGAAGATGATCATAAATCTCACTTATGTACTGTTTTTGAGAGATTAACTTCATATGGATTGACAATTAACGCTTCGAAATGTGTTTTTGGCGTTCCTGAAATATCTTTCTTAGGACATACTATGTTCGCATTGAGAAGAAATTACTGCAATCATAGATACGGGTTCCAGTTCGTGTTTATTGAAACAGTCTGTGGCTAGGAAACTGAATCTTATTATAAAACTTAATGTGGAGGAATTGTTTTACTTTGGAAACCAGAGTAAACCAGCAGCTAGAACACTGGGAAAAGTAACTTTTAATTTAGAGATTGATAATGTGTAAGGAAAGGACATTACAGTTCTAATTTTAGAAGATGAAACGCAACCATGCGACTTATTAGTTGGTCGAACATGGATTGATTTACCACATATTACAGACGCCAAGATAGGTCATACCTTGCCCATATGTTACGTTAATGATTATCCATTTTCGCAGTTACAAAATGACATCAACACTCCGCGAATTAAACTGAAGGCTACCCACGAAATTGAAATCAGAAGTAATACGGTTAATTTCGTGAAAGCTAAAACTGCTGAAATAAATAACGGTTATGTTTTAATAAGTGGATTAGAAGATGAGTTGAGGTCATTATTGGAAGTAATACGTGAAGAAACAGTGATACCAGTCACTAACTACAGTGATCGAAAATTAATTTTGAAGAAGAATCAGTGTATCGGTAGAGCAGAAGCAGCAGAATTAGACATGCAATCTTGTATTTTTAGTCTAACATGCAATCTTGTATTTTTAGTTGCACCATTTCAATGATATGTAAATAAGGCGCGAGTAAAAGATTTATTGCATAAGTGCAGAATGTTTAATAGTTTTAAAGAAAGTACCTAACATTTGTATGTTAAAATATTTGTCATTAGGCACATAGGTTAAGTTAAGTTTTCATTAAAAAAGTAAGGCACGCAAGGGCTATCTGCCTAGAGGAAGAGATGCCATTGTGGAGGAATTTCTAAGAAAAACTGTCCTTTGAGTGAGTATTAAAAATAATGCACGTGATTTTCATTCAAATTATGTTTCTACATATTTCTTATGTAAAAGTTTCGGGTATATGCTAAAGTATTGTAAATTACTTCACTCGAAATATATAGTGAATGCACAGACATTAAGGATTTGCACATGCCGAAAATGGAAAATATAAAATATGTATGAGTATTTATGCATATGCTTGCAAAAAGCATGTATCTGCCTTCACCAAAATACGTAAATATTTATTAAATTATTTATAAACGTATTTGAAATGAAGGATTTATTCATTCATACACTCCTGTGAAAGTTACTGTGAAGAAATCTAATTATTAAATGTATTTAAATGTGAGTCAGTGCGAAGTCAGTGCATAGTCTAGTGCTGAGTTGATCATCGAGTGCATCGAGCGAGTTTCTTAGTGTATCGCGAGGCAGTGTATAGTCCAGTTTTATCTTAGAGTGTGTTGAGCTTCGAGAACGACCGAACCGAGTCGGCAGCTGTACTCTAGTGTATCGTCGAGTGCATCGGGAGTTGTAGCGTGGAGAGTCTCAAGAGTACGTGAAGTTCCGAGAACGACTGAGCAGAGTCGGGAGCTGTACTCTGGTGCCTTACCATGAAGCCGTCTCCACCGTTATAGCCTGAAGGCTGCGTCGCTGATTATTCCAGAGTGTTTATAGTAGTTCTCCGACGACTGTAAGCGTGATTTTGGAGATGTCTTGAAAAATATTGGCCAATAAAGTGTGTTTTGATGCTTGATCAAGTAGTGTAATTATTCACTCCAAATCCACGAACCCTTAACGTACGTACGAAGGAAAAGAAGAGAAACTAACAGTATTCTAAAGCAATATGCTAAAAGGTGTTGTAAAGTGGCTTCTATGAGATGCGTATTTAAGGAAGTAAATAAAGAAGAGTTTTAGAACATGTATTGTTGAAATTAAAGGTAAACAAAATCTGAAAATCTGATAAAAAATCTTATATAATTAAAAGAATTATTCTCTTGCATTTTATAATAACTCAGTTACAAGCTTTAAATAATACTTTTAAAAAAAAAACCTTTTTTTATTCCCTTTTAGAAATAGTTAAGTTTCAGAGATAGTTAAGTACATGGAAATGAGCACCAATATTTAACGTATTTCACTATTAAAATAAAAGGTGCTCTAATTTAAAAATGGACCGAATAGAACATTAATTATAAATTTACTTAGGTTTTTCGATTTAAAAGATGCCTCAGAAGCTAAAAAATCGTGTCATATTTGAGAAAATAATTTAGGAAGAAGCTCTATAAATAGAAAAGAAATAATGTATAATTTTAATATTAATAATACTTAATTAACTTTGATCTTAATTTTTGTAATCCTTAAACGAATCAAATCGAATTACCTTAAAATTGTTTTCTAATGTAATTAACGAAAACTTGTGAAAATATTTCGTTCAAATTAAACTGCAAACTATTCTGCAAGTATAGCATTTAATTCCGTTCAGAATGAAATGTTGTTTAAAAATGTATTTTTTTCATACGCTGAAATATTGTAGAAAAATAAAATATGTACTTGATATGTATATTTACAATGTAATTACAAAATATTTACATCCGCTCGTGTCAAAACTCATTGATCTTTTAATGGTAAGTCACTGAATGTTTTGGTCACCACAACGGAATCGCCAGTGCTTCAAAGCAGTGTATGGGGAAAATCGGTTAGAGCCTCTCCGTTTACTTCCTACCCCCATGCTTAGAAGCATCTCTGGCATCTTAAAGTATTTTATTTATTTATGAGATTATTTTCAGGTGGAAAACTGCCAATAAAATGGACGGCACCGGAAGCTTACACTACTGGACAATTTAATATAAAATCGGACGTCTGGTCCTTTGGTATTGTTTTGTATGAAATCTTTACTCATGGAGGCACACCTTATCCAGGTAAGAAAAGATTAAAGCCATATTAATGACACGAAACGCACACGTCAGTTGTCAATAAGCTGCGCAGTGTATCAGCAATGATCCATTGCCTTATGTTATAAAATAGGATAGTGTATTAACAATAATACATTACTTTTTAAAACAATATATTTATTATAGCCTTCCATTAATACTAATAAAATCGAAGAGAGCGGAGTGAAAAGAATTTTTATAGAACATTTTAGGGTACAAATTATCACTAAATAAAAGCAGTAAATTCTTTAAAAAAGCTACCTTCATATAATACTTAAGTTTTTATACTGATATGTTAATGACATTGTTAGATATTAGAGGATATTCAGACTGGTAGAATAAAAAAACTTCAGTAGTCTTATAATTTAGACTGCAAAGAGAGCGAAAAATTTTCTTTCACTCAGATATTTAATTCTTAGAAACATGCATATATAACAAGAAAATAAAAGGTTTCAAATACAATGCCGTAAAAGTATAGAATATTTACTGGAATATATGAAATGCAGCCACTCAGAAGCTCTTTCCTTTTGCAATTGTGTAAGGAATTATTGCATTCCCTCTGTGAATGGTGTCGTGGTTAAGTGATTAGTACTTTCAACTATCATTAGAATACTTGCGGCTGAAAGCATGGAGAAGATATAGTTGACTTTTCATGTTTTCTGCTTTTAAAAAGCCTAATGGTCTCTGTATTGGCACGTTAACAAATAATGTAATAGATGATAACCCATCACCAACTTGGTTTGGTCGACTGAGTCTCTACATCGCAGTCCTTTCAAATTGGAGGATGGAAAGAACTGTCGCTGTTGTTACCATGGCTACGAGAAAAGTCAGAAGGAGAGACATGGCCTTGAAGTGCTTGTTCTACGAGCAAAATAAACAGTCTATATTTTTTTTAACTTTCTTTCTAATGAAATTATAATAACACATTATAAAGAACAGACCTGAATGTCTGCAACCCCTTACCATTTCCCCAACAGTAGCAAATGTTTGTTTTTAAAAGGAACTGAAGCATAAAACGATTTAGAATCACATATATATATCACAATTTAAATGCATACTTTTATAAACCATCCATTTTTATCATACAAAATGGAAAATATTTCTCTCTTCCAAACGAATCAGATACAGATGTAAAGGCATAAAACAATTAAGAGACAATAAAAGCTTCAAACCTTTGTGAACTGGGCTTGCAAACGACACCAATTGTCCCACCTACACTAGTGTGCAAGACTTCAGCAATAGATTCATTTTTCAATATACAACCATGAAATTAATGAATAGGGCTTTTTGCGATCAATACAATGAAGGTACATCTCAGTAGAGAGGTCTTGAATATGGAAATATCAACACCATGACGTCAGAGGGACGTCAACGCGAGCAGCGCAAAGCAACTTAAAAAGAAGAAAGGAAATATCATTTTCAAGTATTCTTAAAGTATTCCAGGCATTCATTAAAGTGAGATTTATGTGCAAACGCGCATTGAAAGCATCAACACTTCCTTACACGTAAAATTAGTAACAGGCGTGAGGAGGGGCGTAGTTTGACATCTGTCGCCAAGAGTTTGGAATTGATAAAAATGTTTCAGAGCTTCGACTGCCTTCTAGATGAAAGGTACAGCTGTAAGAAAGGTTGATGGTGGTCGGGAAAGAAATACAATTGTGACTAATGACCGATATATCACCTTGAAGGCGAAAGGAAATCGAAACCAAGCAGCGAGCAACGTTGTTCAGAAGTTGCGCATGGCAGTCGGACTACAGGTGTCCCGGTTAACTATGGCTCAACGACTTCATAAAAGTGACCTGTTCACCCCCCGTCCTGAAAGCTGCGTATCATTGACAGCATCATCGGCGGCACGAATTGCAGTGGCGGGCACTTTATCTATGGACAAAAACTGGCTACTTCATCAATGGATTCACGTCCTCTTTATCGATGAGTGAAGTCCTATCCCTTAGTAAAAGCTCGTTGATTTGTTCTCCCTCTTAGGCAAACACAATTTTTTGTACAAATGCTATTCTGTCAAAAACGCCATTTTCTATTCGTTCCAGTCAGAGAAGGTGCTTACGTTTTGCACCCCAACGTATATTGTAACTATATGCAAACTGTAAATATGCAAAATTCTTCTAACGTTCAAGTAAATGCCCGGCATTGCGGAAGAGAGGTCTAGTCCCCTATAAACCGGTGGAGTTCGCAAGGTGTGCTGAACTACATATCAAATAATATAATCGGCGTCCGATCAGGCTTCACGTGACCCCGTGTGATGTAGTTGTCTGCGATAGATAGTGCAGCTGGCCAATACCCACATTTCCAATGGTCAACCAATGTGTGCCCACTGCACTTCAACCTGATTCTGATTAAAATATTATTATTCTCATCACTCTCTCTTTTGTTTCTTGCATCTTCTTCGCTGTACACTAGCACATGAGAAGTGCGTTTTCCGTCCTACATTGTTATGTAATCCCGAATCATCCTTTGAATAACTTAGCCATCCCTAAAGTTTGTACATGCTTAAGCTAATCCTCTTGTATGCATACAGTGTCCACAAAAGTCATTAAGCAGCCTTTATTTTAGCAATCGTTGGTCATAAACATATAGTTTCAGACAGACACGAAGATGTTTTGAATGATGAAAATAATCATTTTTGGTATTTTCAAAATTAAAAAAATGAATTTTATAAAAATTACGAAATTTAAATTTTTATGCGCTCCTCCGGTCTCTATAGTTAGGTCTCTATAGTTATATTTAGGAAAATATTTTTCTCCTTATGAAAAATAAAACAAAAGTATTTGGTTATCGTACCACAGAAATTCGCTCAGCTATTAAATTTCAAAATTTGGAATATTTAAAGACATTTTCAACTTCCTTTTAGATAAATTAGAATAATTCAAGGTAGACGTTTTTCCTCCTTAAATGACGTTCAATTGTTTTCTTTTCTGTGTATGTATTAGGGTTTAGAAGTCTTATTTTTAATTTTATTACAATTGAATACAAAGCATATGAGTGGTAGGCTGAAAGAATTTCCACAAAAGTAATTTATAAGTTTTTAAGCTAAAATTACGTTATTTATATCCTAATGAAATTTTATTACTTTGGAATCATTACCTAGTAATGGCATAAAATTTCATTAAACTAGAAAATTTTTTTGTTGTTAATTTATGTAATTAATGCAACGATTTTACTATTGGCCATTATTGAAGCCTATCATTGTTTCCTAGAACACGAATTCTATAAAATATCTTTGTGGATAACATAGCTTTACAAAAAAGCTGATGTGTACACCATATAACTTCCTTGTACGAAATATTAAGATATACGTATTTTTTCCTGAGTTTCATTTAAACTTATTGAATTGAATTAAATCTACTTTGCCGATAGCGCATAAATCACAATAGAATAAATGCACTCTTTAAAATTCACTATATTTATTTACCATAGCGATACTCTTGCGCTAGGTTCACTTAACAGCGTTACAGCTCATTCATTTTATAACTCAGAATGCACAGAAATTGTATTATCTGAAGAATTATCTAATCGTTGCCACATGCTCTATTCAAGTACTATAACTAATCTAAAACGATGTGTAAAAGAAATTGAACAAATAAAAAAGAAACAGTTTTTCACAGACGATTCAGCGCCACTTACCTAATGCGCATGGGCTACTCGTAAACATTCTCCTCTGTCAGAGACAGACTCGCTACAATATTTGCTGCTAATACGAAACACTTATTTCCTCCAATTTCATTAGAGATATATTTCTCATTCAACTAATTTAGTTCTCACTTCGCGGCAATGCAAATATACATAAAAACTCAAAATATTTCCATTAAAAATTGAAAGATATAGGAAAACATAAAACAGCAAGTACAGTTAAAACAATTAAAAAAACAATTTTTACAATTAAAATTACAGTTTCTACGCAAAAACAAGGAATTCGGCCAGCAGGCAAGACGGCAGATTTTTCGGTGCGCAAAACTAAAAATTTCCTCTTGGACGCACTCGGTAGAAAGACATTGAAGCTGCAGAAAGAATTAATTTACTATTCTGCCAAATTTCAAATGTAAGCAAATATGGCTGCTATGGTAAAAAAATTAGGTTTAGCTGCCCGTAAACAACTTTCAAATTGTTGATAATTCTACAAATATTGCATACAGATTAACTAAAGGCATAAAAACCTTAACCGGAAGATAAGAACAACATAATTCAACCATTTTTTAAAGCAAAAAATGCACACTTTACCAACATATAAGAATAAAAAAACTCATCTCACTGAGCCGAGTAATAGAGTGAGTATATATATACTTTTAGTGCGGCTGATTGCAATCAAAAAGGGATGTGCACAGCTGCTTGTTATAGAAGCCCTATATACAAAATTTCAATGTTCTGGGACTACTCGTTTTTGAGTTATACGAGATATATACGTACGTACGTACCACGAAGAAAATCTCTTCTGAATCCATTTTAAATTAGTTTTATAATCTGTTTGGGGAAAATGAGTCCTTTATTCTGTTCTTACGTATAGATGTCACGCAAAAACATAGTTAAATTGCATTCGATAAGGGTAAAATTTTATATTTTCGTTGAATATGGTACCCGGAATTTTGTGATTACAATACTTCCTTTATTTCCTACAAGGAAGGGGAACAAACAAATTATATTGATCAATGCTTTTAATATAATCTGCAAGAAAAACTCGTTTAAAGTTTTGATATCTTAAACCTTTCCCTGGTCTGATATTTTACTTTTAGTTACATGCAAGAGCAAGCATTTTACTCTTCAAATATGTGTAGCCCTTGGATATGATCTCGCAATTTAAAATGAAATATCTCGGCCAATTTTTATCATTACTGAAGTATTTTGTACATTTTTCATAGTGAGCATGAAAGTTTTCCTAAACGGAAGTATAGGGATCGGTTGAACAGATAAAATTAAATTTCATAATTTGAAATTTAAAATGCCAAAATATGAATATTGACGCCATTTGAAAGATGTTGTATTTGAAAGTACCTATATGCCTACGTCAATAGATTTATAAAAAAAATAAAGGAGACCGGGAAGGACTTTTGTGAACACAGCGTATATAATGTCATACACTTGTATTTATATTCTTTGATTTATCTCAGATACGCATATCATTTTTCAGGTATGAAAAATCAGACAGTTTCCGAGTTGATAACGAAGCAAGGTTACCGTATGCCAAAACCTACTGACCCTGAATGTTCTGATGCTGTTTACGAAATAATGTTACTCTGCTGGAAGACAAACCCAGATGAAAGACCAACTTTTGAATTTTTGTTTAACTATTTCTCAGATTATTACATTAGTTCTGAAAGAAATTACAGAGAACTATGAAAAACATAAAAGGATGCCTCAGGATAATTATATAACCACCATGTAATGCATGGAGAAAAAATAGCTGACATATCGCAGTTGATAATGATTGCAGCAGATACAAACTGAACTACACTGTAAATAAACGGGTTTAAACTACATTTAATGCATGGAATTAATAAACCGAAATTCCTTTCTCTTTCTGATTTTATTCTGTTGTCTATACGTGTACATGCAAATAATAAAGTCTAATTATTTATGTATAACGGCTATTTGTATAATACTAGGTCTGACACCCGCCCAAACCTGCAGTATTCTGCCCAAAAATCCTGGATTTTATGCAGCACAAAGGTGATCCTGTAACTCTACATGATCCTATTCAAGCCCATCCCAAGAACTTCCGGGATCAGTATATAACCTACGGTAGAACTTAGGGACTAGTATTTTTGGCGTCCTAGATGAATGAAGCATATAATAAATTCAAAGCGAAATAAAACTTAATTCAACTTTCTTTTGTCAGAACAACCTAGTTGGCACTTTAGACGGCTGCCTATGTCGTTTACGCTTGCAGCCGGTTCTGATCCTGTTACCTACCCCTTTATGAAAACAAGAAAAGTTCTTATTGGAGGCTCTTGAAAATAAATTTGTTGGGAGACGGGTTGTCATAGGATGACGCTGTCATCAATTACCTGATTTAAAAAAAATTTGTTTATATATATTCGAAAAAATAAATGCTAATATTCGCATCGATTTGCAGCCCAGGAATCAAGAACGTTAATTTTGTTTTTCATAATTTACTAATTTTGTATGAACAATGCATATTTCAGCGCTGAATTAAAAGGTCATTAAAATCATGGAACTTTAGCGGAAACAGGTTAGTAAATTTCCACCTCATTACAATCATGGAACTTATAAGGTATATCTCCCACATTCTTAGCGTGCCTTCGTGGTGTAATGGTCAGCACACTGAGCCGGTATTTCAGAGGTCCGTGGTTCGATTCCCGGCGAAGGCGATGCATATTTTTCATCGTTCCTGCTTCCAAAAAATCCTAATGTCTCTACAGTGGCGCCCGAACTAAAAGGGTTGTGGATGATGACTCTCCACACCCAGGATTTGGCGACTAGGTCCCCTAAAACCCTAGTCGCCCTTTAAAAAGGGGAGTATATAAGGTATATCTCCCACATTCTTAGCGTGCCTTCGTGGTGTAATGGTCAGCACACTGAGCCGGTATTTCAGAGGTCCGTGGTTCGATTCCCGGCGAAGGCGATGCATATTTTTCATCGTTCCTGCTTCCAAAAAATCCTAATGTCTCTACAAACTCATTAAAATCATGGAACTTTAGCGGAAACAGAGTAGTAAATTTCCACCTCATTTGCGTGGGATTTGCTTACATCGTAGTTGATTTTATCATGGCATTTGCAAATATTGTGGTCTTGTAGGGATTTATATTTATTTTAAATAACCAGGTAATTTTAAAAACAATTTTTAAACAAAAAAAAAAAGAAATATCACAAAGTGGGGAAGATTTAATTCGTAGCTAGAAAATATATGATGGAATTCTCAACTTTATATTATAGCTGACTGAGTTTGCTGTTACTAGTTTCAGTACAAAATTCAATGAAGCGCTGAATTATTCTACTAAGTACGCTAATGAGGAAAATCCAAAAGCTCTCCCTTCCTACATACTTGAAAAAGTTTAAATACACTGATTTCCAAAAATTAAGGAAAAATCACAAAAATGACGATACTCATTCAAAAATAAGCCAATCTTTATAAAATTTGAATATGTTGTCAAATAACATTTGCTGAATAAAAATATAGTGTGCAAATTAGAGGAGTTGCAGTCAGAATACGTCATTTACGAGGAGCATAAAATTGCATGTTTGAGAGCACACCTGAAAATTTCGCCGTTATGCTGTGATAAGAAGTCTAGAATAGGTAATTCGTAAACATTAACTCCATTCACTCCTGAAGAACAGCGGTGGAGAACTAACAAACAGCAAGTTCGTGAGGCTGGACAAATTCAGACAAGCGGCAAGATGGCTAAATGTGAGTCCTTCTCTGATTCCTAGACTTTCGCAACAATTTCTAACCTCAGATTCGCTGTCCTGGAGCTTCAGCCAAGGACGGCCACCCGCTACGACGAGCGCCAGTAAACTGTTTTATATTCCCGTGCAATGAAGCGCGTGACGAAATTTAAGAGAAAGCTACACCTGAAAAGTAAAAAGACAAGAGCTCGTGTCTTTAACATTTAACAAATAGATATCTCGTAGTTACTGTTGCTGTCCAGAAAAATCGAGAAAATAGATTTTAGAGAATATTCTCCTGCTTGATTGAAAAGCTTATAAAAGCCGGATTAAAATATTTCAGCTCAGTAGTTGTTTTAAGCGAACTATTGTTGTTTACTTAGCGCTGTTATTGATTGTAGCGAATTCGCTATGAGTTCGAATTGGTTTTCCTGTATTTTGAATTTGAACTCTTTTTATATTCTAGTAGTTTAAAAATATAACTGCTGTGAGATTATTGCTATACTGTACGAATATCTGTGAGGAAATATTTCAGCATTCTGTTTTATTTCATGTGAAAAGAGTAAATTTTATTAACTTTTTATCGATTTGTGCATTCAATCTATTACGAACACGTACGCACGCACCACTTTATGGCTGGAGAAGTGGGATTTTGAATACCAATTACAAGAGCGATGAAAGAACAATTAAGGCAATTTATGGCAGCCTTTGCTGCAGTTAAAGAAGAAATAAAAGAGGTCCAAGAAGAGATGAAAGGTGGCCAAGAATACATTAAGGAAGAGATGGAAACAGGTCAAGAAGAAATGAAAAAGGAAATTACTTGCATAATAGAAAACAAATTTGAGACTATGGAAGGCAGATTAGACGCGGTTGAAAATAAAGTTGGAAAATTGAAGAAAAAGTTTCTTCTCTGAAAGAACAAATAGAAGAGAGAGTTTCGGCAGTAGAACCTCAAATAGATTACTGAATTTCTTCTGTCAAGGAAGAAATTGGAAGAAGAGTATTTGCCGTCAAAAACCAAATCGAACAACAAACTGATGACAGGGTTTCTGCAGTTGCTAAAGAAGTTGATAATTAAAAGAAATTCCTAGCGACAGCAGGGAGCAATTCGGATAGTTTTAACATCCTGGCAAGTGTATGAGACACAATTTTCTATAGCTGAACATTCGAATGGATGGGATTCCCAAGCTAAGGCCTGCCATCTCGCCGCTTGTCTGAGAGCAGATGCAGCCGATATCCCGCAGACTCTTCCCGGAAATCAGAGACTAGATTTCGAAGCTTTGTCCAGCGTATTGGAGTTGCGTTTTGGGGAGAAATGTTTGAAAAACTACAGCAAGCTTCAGTTAAAATGCCGCCAACAAAAGCCCACGGAAACACTCCACGAGCTCGCCACAGACGTTGAAAGGCTATCTTACCTCGCCTTTACGGAGTGCCCAAAGAAAGGGAAATACTATCCCTGCAGTATTTTATCGACGGCATCCGAGTTCCTGAAATACAGAAAGCTCAACTGACAGCTCGTGTAAATGATTTAACTAGACAAGTCAGTGCCTTGAGCCGTAATAAGAGTGGCATAAAACAAACACTAAAGTGCTGCAACTGCGGTGCTGAAGGATACAAACGAAGGAACTGAAGAACATCCCAGGGAACGGATGTTAAGACCATCCCTATCAAGAAGAAGGAAGACTAATTAGCGGCCATCTCGCGAGGCCGAGGTTGCCAGATAATGAAAAGCCCCACTTTAAATCGTTTCAGATTTCTGCAGTAAGTGGCGGCAGAAACGGACTTTTCATCATGGGACACATCAATGAAGTTCCTTGTAATATAACCATCCATACAGGAGACAATGTTACCATCATTTGAAAAGATGTGACTGAACTAGGGCTTCGAACCGTAATTTTTTTTGTTCCGGTTTTCGTTCCGGTTCAACTAAAAAATTAATATCGGTTCAGTTCCGGTTTTCGCTCCGCCAAAAATAACTGTTTTCGTTTCAGTTCCAAATGAATAATTTCATTTTATGTGTATTCTTATTTGTACTAAAAGTATAATTCTATCATAAACAAAAAATGTAATTCTATCAAAATTTAGAAGATTTTATTCTTTTTTTAAATTGTACACTATGTGAATTGATACAAACAGCAGGTACGATAAGAGCGGTGAGCAGAGGACGGCGAGCATTGGCATTGTTATCCATTATCAAAATCGCATTTGACAACTAGGTTCATGATTACCCACATTCGCCGTTTGACTCTCACATCGTGCACTTGGCCTTGCAATAATTATGTAAAAAATATATTATTTATTTAACATATGAAAATTGCCTCTAATTATTAATATATCTTCTAACGTGGTTTCACTGAGATTACTTCTGTTGTCTCGGAGAATAAATTTCAAACCTGAAAACGCTCTTTCAACACTAACTTGTGTAGCTGGAGCTGCCAAAACCACCATTGCAATCTTATACAAGTGCGGATATGTAATTTTATTCTCTTCCCAGAAATCTAAAATATTATGCTTTATATCAAGCCTTCGTACATTGTCAAAATTATTTAAAATGAATTCAATGTCAATCTCGGTAGAAATAGAGGTTCTATGTGTTTTTATTATTGCCAATTCTTTACTTTTTAAAAAAGTCTCTAAATCGTCTTCATTTTCATCGCTTTCAGTAGAAGATTTTGTTTCCTCGTTTACTATTGAAATGGACTTTTCAAAAAATTGTAATTTGTTCCAAATATTCTTTAAATGTTGCACAGCCTGTACCTTTTGTGACGTGGAAAGCAAAATTTGATAACGCGGGTCCAAATAAACTGCTCCTACTAAACTATCAATTTCTATTAACAATGCTTCCCTGTTAGATAACTGATTATATAAAATATCTGCAAAGAAATTTTTAAAATTTCGTAACTTTATTTTGCAATGTGTCCAAATTCCGTAAAAATCGCTTAAAGTTAATTCTTCACTTTGTAGTTTCAAAGTTGCTTCCGTTAGGGGTTGTAGGGTATCAACAATTAATTTTAATTTCACCCATTTACTGTCTGCAAAATAGTAATCTAAATTATGTTCCGCTAAAGATGAGCTAAAATCTTTGCATTCCAATAAAGATTTTAACATATTATATGTACTATTCCATCTAGTTGGACAATCCAAAATTGGTCTTTTAGTATTAACGTCTTTAAATTTTAACATAAGAGATGGAATGCGCAGCTTTTTCACCAACCCCCTAGCATCAGAAATAAATTCATTGAAATCGGCGTTTTTTATAGAGTCTTTAATTGCTAGTTGCAATGTATGTGCAGCACATCTTATTCCGATTAGTTTATTAAAAGAAAAGTTGTGATCAAAAAATACTCCATCTTCAAAGTGATCCCTAGTTTCGAAATTTTCATTTTCCATTTCGATAACTTCGTCTTCAATTTCGGATCCTAATAAGTTGACAAATGAAATCATATTAGCTCCATTGTCCGTAGTAATTGAATAAATTTGCTGAATATCGATATTATATTTTTCTAGTACTTTTTCAACCATATTTTTAATATAAATTCCAGTATGTTTATCTTTCAACTCTGTCATTCCCAAAGTAAACAAATTTATTCTTCCGCCTATTATCAACTGAGCATTGATTCCCAAAATTGATCTATTTAATCTGGTAGCTATGTCAATTTTTAAGGAAATTACTTTTTTTTCGAGTGCTGTACTTATTTCAGAGACAATTTTAACAGCTGTCTCTGGTATTAATAATTTAATATTTTCAGAATTTACTGAAAAATGATTACCTATTGCATTAACAATTGGGTTCAAAATCTTTTTGAATCCTGAATATTCTAACATTTCAAATGAACAGCCATTAACAGTAATAAGTTCAATACATGCTTTAAGGACTATTTCCTTGTTTAATTTTACTTTCAAAAATTCTGATTTTACGTATTTATCCAAAGTTTCTTGTGAACCGCTGGATCCGCTGGTACTTGGAGTAGCTTCATCTCTTATGTTCAACTTAATTTTCTTTTTTTGCTGTACAGTTTTAAATTCATTACTATGATGTCTTTTTAAATGTCGTTCTAAATTGGCAGCATGATTTCCAATCATAGAAGTGTCGCATATATTACAAATACTCTTATTCTCTGTTTTGTGATATGTGAAAAAATCCCTGCTAGTATTTGTCTTATTTCTCCCCATTCTAAAAACGAAAAGGAAAAAAAAATAAATAGATCAAATAAATTTTTAAAAATATACAGTTATTAAATTATAGCTATAGAATAGGGTCTGCCCCTCAAATATAAATTAAGTAATAATTAGTGCTGTACCGAGTACTCGGTCATTTACTACTCGGCCGAGTACCCAGTAATTGGTTTTAAAAAGTTCCACTGATATGCTCATGAAGAATTTTGCATTTATTGAAATGAAAACATGAATTTGAAGCATATAATCATAAATTCTATTTCAATTTGAAATGTAACTAAATATTCACCCTAAAGACAATATCGAACAAATCATAGACAAATTTTAAAATATAGTCTGAGAAAATGTGCTATTAGTTTACAGAACAAATAGATTTTAAAAATCAATACACTGGTACTTACGTTATCAGTAATTCAACATCAGAAGACAGAGCCGTATGAGGACTTGGCGAAAAAGGTGGCCGTCAGGGGCGCAACTGAGTTTGGAGCGCAAAACAAAAGAATAGAGAGCCGGTTGAGAGTTACACGCTATTTTTTATTTATTCTTTACTTGACTAAATACTTCTAGTTGACCATTGTAGTTAGTCTCCAGGAATTAATACCGACTGTCACTAGCCTTTTTACGTCTCCTGACCAATTAGACAAAGACACGTATTAGTACGCGTACATCACATACTTCCTGCTGAGCAGCTGGTTTGTCTATCTAAACAGTCTATACAAACATCCGTGGATGATCGCATGCTGAGATGTGAAAAATAAAATATAACTCGATATTTTTCTTAAAAAATCATCTATACTTCTAGTTTAATCAACTGAATTAAATATGTCTTCTACAAGTAGTTTCATGCGAAACTGAAACAGAAAAATACTAGTGAATATCAAAATAGGAAATCGAGAAGCAGTATACATGTAATGATAATTATAAAGTTGACGTTAAATAAGAAAATATTGATAAGTTGGTAACAGTAACAAAATGACTGAAAGATATATCGAACCGAAATAAACCGAGATTTTTTTTCGGTTCAGTTCCGGTTTTCGTTCCGACCAAAATAACGGTTTTTTCCGGTTTTCGGTTTTCGGTTCAGTTCCGGTTCGAAGCCCT
Source organism: Stegodyphus mimosarum (assembly GCA_000611955.2). Lineage (NCBI taxonomy): Eukaryota > Metazoa > Arthropoda > Arachnida > Araneae > Eresidae > Stegodyphus > Stegodyphus mimosarum. The sequence goes on from KK115524.1 coordinate 131,021, forward strand.
GGACTGAACAATTGAAAAGCAAACTCATCTGGACGCTGCCCTGCTTTGCCTTCCAGATTGTGTCAGGCGAGAAGATCGAAATCGATGGAAAATTAAACCTTAGCATCACGTTTGAAAGTGCCGCTTACCATCATACGACATATGTAGCAGGAATTACAGACCCTAGCATACTCGGATTGGACTTTCTAAGGAAATACAATTTTTGCTTGGACTTTAAGAAATAACGAACTGCATTCTGCCTCTGAGGACATAGCCTTATTCGGGATTAATGATGAAGAAGTGAAATCTGTCCACAAAATTATAGCTGAAGAAATATCACAGTCCTAGCAAGAACAGAATTTTTACTTCCTGGACCTCTAACCGAAAATAGAAATTTCCGCTACAGCATCATAGAGTATCCCAATAACTGTGACGGCCCCGAAAGGAGTACTACTAGCCTCAGCACTCGTCGACCTATCGGGAACCGTTATTCCGGTGAGAGTTGCCAATGTAATTGAGAAGGCAAGAGTTATTAAGAAAGGTGAAATGGTGGCAGCATGTACTCCAGTGGTGAGCCTTGAACGAAACATAAATACTTAAGAATCCGTGTCGACAGAGAACAACTACATCGGAGTTATTGCAGAATGCGCAATTAAACGATGGTGAGAGCAAGAGTGCTGAACGTGCCATTCAAGAATTTCAGGATGTTTTCTCCCGCTCGTCTTCTGACTTTGACTCTTCACGGTCGAACCAGATTGACACATCATAGAATTGATATCGGAGATCGCACACCAATTAAGCAACACCCAAGACGTCTGCCAATAGCTAAACAGGAAGAGATAGGAAAACTTCTAAAGGACATGAAAGAAAGCAATGTCACTAGCCTTCAGCTACTCCCTGGGCATCTACCATCATGCTGGTGAAGAAGAAAGACGATTCAACCAGATTTTGCGTTGACTATCGCCGGTTGAACGAGGATACGAAGAAAGACAGCTACCCTCTTTCTAGAATTCACGACACTCTGGACACTCAAAGCAAGTGGTTTTCGACGCTAGATCTAAAGATGGATATTGGCAGGTAGGAATACACCTTGACGACCGAGAAAAGACGGCATTTACTACCGGGCAAGGATTTCGGCAGTTCAAGATGATGCCGTTTGGACTATGTAATGCGTCAACAACATTCGAGCGCCTCATGGAGACTGTTTTGAAAGGTCTTTCCTACGAAGCCTGTCTGAGATACCTGGATGACATCATCATCGTCGGGAAGAGCTTCTAAGAACATCAAGGAAATCTTAGAAAGGTGCTCCAGAAACTCAAAGAAGCCAATTTAAAGTTGAGTCCCGCTAAATGCAAATTATTGAGACAGAAAGTGACTTACCACGGTTATGTCATCTCTGCAAAAGGTGTGCCTACAGATCCAGAAAAGTGTCCGCAGTTAAAAACTGGAGATGCCCCGAAAATGTTCATCAGCTAAGAAGTTTCCTGAGGTTGTGCACCTACTATAAGAGATTTGCGAAGGACTTTCCTTTGGTCGCAAGACCCCTTCACAAACTGACACAAAGCAAACAACAGTTTTTCAGGACAAAGGATTGTGAGGATGCATTTAACAACTTGAAAGAAGCTTTAACACCGATTCCAATCCTGACGTATCCTCAGCTCGACAGATCATTTATTCTCGACATGGACGCAAGTAATGAAAGTGTCGGTGCTGTTTTGTCCCAAGAAATAGACGGCCAAGAATGTGTAGTGGCTTACTGGAGCAAGTGCCTGTCTAAACCAGAGAGGAATTACTGCGTCACAGGAAAGAGTTGCTCTCCATAGTCAAAGCCGTAGAACATTTTCATCATTATCTATACGGCAGAAAATTCTTGCTCCGCACGGATCATGCTTCGTTGACCTGGCTTTTAAATTTCAAGAATCCTGAAGGTCAAATTGCCAGGTGGATACAGAGACTCTAGGAATATGACATTGCTATCCGTCATCGGAAGGGATCATCACATAGAAACGCCGACGCCCTGTCTAAGAAGAGATCACATGGAAACGCGGACGCCCGGTCTAGAAGACCTTGCCCAGAAAACTGCCGATATTGTTCCAGGATGGAAGCTAAATATCAGCTGCTTCTTCCGATAGCACGACAAATTACATAAATATCGGCTGATCCAGACCCATGGAGTAACACAGAAGTCAGGCAAGACCAGCTGGAAGACCGTGACATTAAACTCATAATTGATTTAATGGAGTCTTTAAACAGGAAACCTACCTAGAAGGACATTTCGATCTATAGTCCTACAACAAAACAATATTGGGCACTCTGGGAGTCACTCTCTATTCGAAATGGCGTCTTGTATCGGAAATTCGAATCGACGATGGAAAGGATTTCCTATGACAGCGGATATTTCTAAGATCCCGTATTCCGGATGTCCTTAAAGATGTCCTACATAGCAGTCCTATAGAAGACCACTTTGGAATAATGAAGACCTTGCAGAGAGTTTGTGAGCGCTTCCACTGGAATAATGCAAAGGATGACGTGCAAAAGTGGTGCCGACCTTGCGATGCCTGTGCAGGTCGGAAAGGACCGAGGAAACGCAGCCGAGACAAGCTGCAACGTTACAATATGGGTGCACCTTTTGAACGTATAGCCTTTTACATCTTGGGACCTCTGTAATGAACTGCTGATGACAACAAACACATCCACATTGTCATTGATTACTTCGCCAAGTGGTCTGAACCATATCCTATTACTGATCAAAAGGCTGTCACAGTAGCAGAGGGGATGATACAGCACCGGATTTCCAGCTTCGGAGCGCCTCTTCAGTTACATTCACATCAGGGAATGAATTTTACCTCGGCCGTAATCAAAGAACTCTGCAAGCTAGTTGGCATTGACAAAACTCAAACGACGCCTTTACATCCCCAGTCGGACGGCTTTGTAGAGAGGTTTAATCGAACCATCCTTAGCAACCTCTCATTACTGGTTTCCATAAGCCATCCCCATCTCAGATAATCTTCAGTTGTGATCTTCGTCTGCCGTGTGATCTTTCGCTTGGTCGCCCTCCCGATGCGCGTTCATAGCCTGAGGAATACATTCAAGATCTCCAGGTCCGGTCTGAAGTGATGCACAATGCATGAGAGCGAATCAGCTTGGCGACGGAGAAGATGAATATCCGATACGACACCAAAGCTACTGGACATCGTTTCAAGGAAGGAGACAATGTGTAGCTGTGGAATCCGACTCGACGTAAAGGACTCTTGCCATTACAGCCACCTTGGGATGGTCCGTACACAATCCTAAACAGACTGAACGACATCGTGGTTCGGATCCGTCGTCTTGTATCGGAGCTAACCTGTTGTAATAAACCTAAAATCGTTTATTACAACAGGTTAGCTCCTTACTACTTACTTACAACGTAGCGTATATAATTGTAAATAGGAAGTATAAGAGTAAATAGTATAAGACTATGGTCCTTTCAGCATCTGATAGTATTTGATTTATATTTAGTATTTGATAGTATTGATTTGCATTTAGTATTTGTTAGTATTCGATTAGTATTTAATATTTATTTTAAGTTACTTATTGCAATTATTGTTAATGTTGTTTGTTACTGTAATGTAATGTTTGTTATTGCATTGATGCCTTAGTTGTAAGTTCAGCTTCCTGTCCAGGGATTGTACTGCTCGGGACGTGCAGTTCTTGGGAAGGGGCACAGTGTTACGGATTTGGTATTTATTTAGCTATTTTTAGTAAAATTCTAATTAAATTGTTTTATTTTCCCATGCAATGCAGCGCGTGACGAAATTTAAGGAAAAGTTACGCCGGAAAAGTAAAAATGCAAAAGCACGCGCATTTAACTTTTAATAAATACACTCACGTTTGTGAAAATTGCAACACCATGAAGGACTTACGCGAGTGAGCTGAAATTTTCAGGAAATGCAAAGTAGCGCATGATATGCAAATGATTAGAATTGCAAATCCGTAGCGCATGCGTATGCTGAGCAGCGCCCTCTGAACGGCTGATGGATCCGAATAAATAGACGGCTGTAGCGAGGCGTGTATGGTTATCGGTGGTTATCTGCTAGTGGTAAACGTTAACTCAATCTGTACTTATGCCTCGTCGACGAAAGAGAGCGAGATTTGAACAACTTACACAGTTTGAACGAGGGAGAATCATCGGCCTTCGTGAAGCTGGATTGTCGTATCGTGCAGTAGCCTCTCGTGTGCAGCGTAACAGCAGCACAGTGATGCGCGTTTGGAAGCAGTGGACGGACGAGTGTCGGACAACTCGGAAATCCGGGAGTGGACCCCGAAATGTGACGTCAGCTCGCGATGATAGACACCTGGTCCGCATGGCGCGGACGGACCGTACAGCTTCCTCTAGACAATTGGCAGCACTGTGGTCAATAGCTACAGGTGTTTCATTGTGTGCTTCATCAATTCGTAGACGTCTGCTGCAGTGTGGACTGCGCGCACGGACTCCTTTATACAGGATCCCCCTAACGCACGACCATCGCCGCCTGCGGCTACAATGGGCCAATCAGCATAGAGACTGGCGTGCTGATTGGCAGCATGTCGTGTTTTCTGACGAATCCCGCTTTAATTTGTGGTACCATGATGGCCGCATTCGTGTCAGACGCTATGCCGGTGAACGCCACCTTCCGGAGTGCATTATCGAACGCCACAGTGGACGAACACCCGGAGTTATGGTCTGGGGCGCCATAGCATATCATAGACGATCTCAATTGCTACGAATTGTGGGCAATCTGAACAGCAACCGGTATATCCGTGAAGTTCTACAGCCCGAAGCTGTTCCCTTCCTTCAAAGCTTGCCAGGCGCTGTATTTCAACAGGACAATGCCCGCCCTCATACTGCTCGGATTGTTAAATCCTTCTTTGCAGCGCAGCAGGTACAGCTTCTTCCTTGGCCTGCGTGTTCCCCGGATATGTCGCCAATTGAACATGTGTGGGATGTCATTGGTCGGCGTCTTGCTCGTGATCCTCGTCCTGTTGCGTCTGCAGACGAACTTTGGGTACGCGTACAAACGATATGGAATGCTCTTCCTCAGTCAGACATTCAAACTTTGTTTGACTCCATGCCACGTCGTGTAGTAGCACTTATTGCGGCGCGTGGTGGCCACACAAAATACTGATTCTGATCTCTTGTTCTTGTTTGTTTGCTTTGAACATTTAATCATTTATTTGTACCACTACCACTCAACTGTGTATTAAATTGCATTCAATTATGACGATTCCTTCTTGGTGTTGCAATTTTCACAAACGTGAGTGTAGATATTTCGTAATAGCTGTTGCTATCCAGAAAAATCGAGAAAATAGATTTTACGAGAATATTCTCGTGCTTGATTAAAACGCTTATAAAAGCCAGAATAAAACATCTCAGCTCAGTAGTTGTTTTAAACGAACTATTGCTGTTTACTTAGTGCTGTTATTGATTGTAGCGAATTCACTGTGAAATCGAATTAGTTTCTCTGCATTTTAAATTTGAACTCTGTTTATATTCTAGTAGCTTAAAACTATAACTGCTGTGAGACATTGTACGAATATCTCTAAGGAAATATTTCAGCATTCTGTTTTATTTCTCGTGAAAAGAATAAATTTTATTAACTTTTTATGGACTTGTGCATTCAATCCATTACGAAACCGTACGCACGCAACAACAGTATCACACATCGCTTATGTGCTGTTTTGCTTCTGGGAGAGGTCACATTCCATATTAAATGTAATTTTCTTATATCAAACTGACACATCCGAATTGTTAATTGTATACATACACTAATTTCTATAACACCAAAATTGTCTGGTAATTTCATTTCATGTTATTTTATACCTTACTACGTGTTGTATACTGGGGGTCAGATCGCTAAATTATACATATAACTTTTTGCGTAAACTTCTTTTTTGTAATTTTTCCTTAATGATAACTAGGGTAAAAAACAGAGCGAGAAAACATTGGAAACTCACCAGAGATCCAAATGATAAACTGCATCTCAACTACCTTACGAAAGAAATATCAGAATTAATTAACGACTATCGAACAGAAAGATTGGACTCACTCCTGGAAACCATGGGATTTGATCACAGTATGAATGATCTATAAGACTGTAAGATCTCTTAGATCGGAAAGAGCCAGTCACGGTGAACCATTGCAGCACGCAAATATCACTGCTCAGTAAAAAGAGGAAATCACCGAAGTATTCCCCACAGTCCTAAAGGATTCCTTTGTTCCAAACCAAGTGAGATGCCTACATCACTATGAAGAAATTCGAAATCACCTATTCACGTATATGCAAAACAATGACTTCACCTACATTCCATATGCAACTCTCTGTGAAATTTCAAAAATAATCAAAATACGGGACACGGAAAAACCTTGCAGATTTGACAAAAAATACAGCAAAGCAATGAAAGAAACTGCAAGAAAATGTTACATCCTGATTATAAACATCATTAACGCGTGCTTAAGGTTAGCATACTTTCTTCAACAGTGGGAACATGCTATTATAATTACATTTCTCAAACCGGGCAAAGACCGGAAAATTTCAACCGGTTATAAAACAATAAGCCCACTCCAATATCCTTGGAAAAATCTTCGAGCATGTGATTCATACCCTACTCAGCGAACATCTTACTGCAAACAATGTCCTCAAAGACAACCAGTTTTGCTTCAGAAAAGACCACAATACAAATTCTAACTGTAGTTGAAATGAATGTCGAAGCTTTCACAAATAGATGTAACGTCGCAACCTGTTTCTTAGGCATAGAAAAGGCTTTCGTTAAAACCTGGCATGAAAGCCTGATATACAAACGTACTCCGATCGAGTTACCAAACGAAATGATACATCTCCTATACAAATTTACTACGATCGAGTTACCAAACAAAATGATACATCTCCTAAGTTCATATCTGAAACGTCGTACTTTCCAAGAGTCGGCGATACGCTACCTAAAGAGAAGTACATACGTGCTGCAGTACCACAAGGCTCAGGCTTAGCCCCAACATTATTCAATATGTATCTAAATGATATGCGGAGCTTCTAAACTGTAAAACAGCCAAACATGTAGATGACAGTGTAGTCATGTCCAAATTAATCAGATCCCGACATGCAGTTGACAACCTGCAGCTTGGACTTTATAATAGCACACTGGTGCCAACTATAGGAAATCAAACTAAATGCAGGAAAATTCTGTCTCATACTTTTCAGAAGATATCACAAAGATCAATAAGTCAATCTTATTTACAAATTGGCAATCAACTACTCCCAACAACAAGCTCTACTAAATATCTAGGAATCATCTTTTATGAGCAGCTGAACTTTAAAGGGCATGCCACATATAAGAATTAAACAAATGGAACGCTGCATACATGACCATATAACAACCTGATAGGACAAAAATTTGAACTCCACATAAAAGTAAAGAGAACCCTATACGTTTACCTAATACGTGCATTAATATTTTATGGAAACCCAGTTTAGGCCACACCACCCAAAACCTACAGAAAAAATTCTGGACAATCCAAAATCAAATCCTCTGTTCAGTTGCCAATTAGCCTTAATTCGTGAGAAGCTTATGCATAGTTATTGATATTGATCTTCCGCATGCTCAAGACGACATTCTAACTAACAAGTTCTCCTAACATTTTCACCAAAGTTATGAACCTCAAATTAGTCTTATAATGCCGAATTGGCAAATTATGATCCCGTAGTTGATTAGCCATTCAAGAGACCTCGCACGATTTTTCATAATCCGTCTTACTAGTCTACCCAATAAATCCACGGCTCCAAGTTTTCAACGATGTAGTTAGACTTCATAAATCCTAGCAAAGCAGGAAAAGGACTTTGTATATATTACCACTTTCTACATGTTCTGCATATATGTTTATTTGTATTACTTTTATATTGTCTGTATCTCTCATCTGAAAATTTTATCAATAAATTTGTTTGTATATGGATAGCATATATTCTCAACCGCCCTATGCTGTAACTTTCACGTGAACAGTTCCTTTTCTCAGCTGGCTCCACAGAAATTTGATTTCTCCCTTTTTCTGCCTGTACCTTCTACATTATTCACCAGCTCGAAACAGCCCCGTTTTATCGACGTTTAACGGCAGCGCATTCTGCATAGACCGCCACTTGCCGAAGAGCAAATCGAAAGATAGATTAAAGTCCACGCTGATTCTCGACGAGGAGGCATCAGTTGTTAATCAGTTTTGAATTCATCTACAATGATTCTTTAAAGCGTTAGCTGAACTACGTTTTAGAATTTACTCTGTTAAAGATATCGGAAATTCTCGAAATTTCTTGTGTGTTAAGGAGGTTTGGCCTTTTACCTGTGTTCTCCTTGAGGTATTAGCAGCTATTTATTTTGCCGTGTTTTATTATTGCTATCAATAAATTGTTGATTTCTTTCTGCTCACCTGAAGTGGTTATTTAAAGAGAGATCCATGAACCGTAGTGTCCAATAACCGATGCTAGATGTATCGTCACTCTGAATGCTGGTAACTCGAAAAATAGAAGAGCAGCAGAAAACTATTATGCAAATGACTGCTACCAATAGGATAGAAGCTGCTGAGGTGAGGAAGGAAAACTCCACTTAATACCGTTAAAAAGAGATCAGGTAGCCGCAGATTCGACGAACAGGAAGAATTCCATCGATAGAAATGCTGCCGTGGATGAGGAAGAAATGAAAGGATGTATTGCGGCTGCAAAATGGCAAGTTATGAATTATATGGATACGAAAGTGACCGCTACAAGAGAACAATTTAGAAATTACGGAATGTAAACCATGAAATTGTCAAATTCACCAAAGAAATTTCTACAGTGAAAGAGAAATCGAAAAGGATATTTAAAAATTACCAAAGAAGTTTATGGAACAGCTTCACTTGTAAACTACATCTCAGCTCAAACTTCCGTATTGATTCTCCGCCTCATTCTGTAATGAATAATATCCTGCTACCATCATACAAACCCCTAATTAAATCCTGCCATATGGCCAGAAGTCATCGCGAAATGTATGGGAAACAAAACTTGAAATAAATTCGTAGGCGAATCAGTCGGACCCTGTCATCAAAGCCTTAGATTTCTCTGTCTCTTCAAGAGGAAAAGCTGGTGACAACATACAAACCTTCCTGTCGAAAAATGCTCAGATGCTGACACCTAGTTAATGGTTTAGAATTTTGCTTTAGTGAAAATGCTGGAGGATCATCATCGTCACTATGCTCCGCTTTCTCAATTTTGTTTACATTTCGCACTTTAAGCCTAGCATGCATGCGGAAACGCGGTTTCTCGCCAAAAATTTGTGGCGATAACTTTCTGCCAACCGGTGCGTCTGGCACATCTGTTCGGCGAGAGGTACAGGGTTCGAATCTTAGCTTTTAAATTTCATGGAAACATCGCGAAATTTCTCTAAGAGATAAATTCGATTTGTATTATAACTAGTGATTATAAATTAGAAAATATGGCATATAATATGATAAATTTTAGTCACACAGGAAAATTAACTGATCGTAATTACCTTATATGGGTAAAATAGAATCGAAAGTGAATTAAGAAGTTTGAAAACATGGTGAAGTGCGATAGAAGCTGATGAACCACCTAAACCATATAAAAGAGACGATGTTAATTTCCAAACTGAAATAAAAACTTGGGAAGCATGGGATGATAATAATGCGATAGCAAGAAATGTAATGAATCAAACTATGATGGCTCCACAAGCGTTAAAATATGCGAATGAAAAGAACACAAAGAAGTTATGGAAGAAAATAAAAAATGAAATGGCGGCAAGAACAGAAGATATTCAAATCAAATGTAGAATAGAATTAGCTCAGCTGAAAATGCGTCAAAATGAATCTAAAGATGATTACATGAATAGAGTTGTAATTCTGAAAAGTAAAAGTATTCAAGTTGGGGATGAAATAAGAGATAAAGAATTAATTTACTTCATATTAGAAGGACTCAGAAAAGAATTTGAATTTGATGTTAAAATCGTTGAAAGTAATAAAGAGAAGTATATAGCTTCAATTAGACAAGCTTTAAAAGAAACAGAAGGAAAAAATAAACAAAGAGGAAAAGAAATAGAAGTAAGTTCTAAGGCAAAAGAAAATTGGATAAAATCGAAATATGAAAGAAGATGCTTTAATTGGGGAAAATTAGGACATTTAATAAAAGAATGTCGGAATAATAATAATATGTGGAAAATTCGGTCACAAATCGTCTGAATGTAAAATGAAAAACAAACAAGAGCATCGCAAGCAGAGAAATTTAACAAACAAAACTTATCGAATATCAAACAAAGAAAGAGAATATGATTCAGCTACATGCTTATCTGAAGTATCTAAGCAAATAGAAAGTTCATGTCTTAATCAAGATAGAAATGATGGAAAGAATAAAACAGATGAACAAGAAAACAGAAAAATTAAATGGATTATTGATTCAGGAGCCACATCTCACATGGCAACTAGTAAAGAAATAGTTACTGATTTTAAAGATGAAGAACAACAAATAATGACAGCTGAAAAAGACGCCATGATCAAATCAGTTGGTACTGATAACATTAAAATGCAAACTGATAGAAATAAGAACATTTTGAGAGTAGAAAATGTTCTGCAAGTACCGAATTTTAGTGAAAATCTACTGTCAGTATCAAAAATTGTAGATCATCATTTAAAAGTAATTTTTACCAAAACTAAAGAAGAAGTGCTCAATAAACATGGAAACATTCTATATATAGCTAACAGAAATGGAAATAAATTTGAAGTTGAAGGAAATACAGTTGAAGAAGCTAAAATTAGTAATTTTAATGATGTACTATGGCACCAGAGACTAGGTCACGTAAATTATCAAAAGCTGATAGAAATGAAAAAAAAAACTCATCTGTCACTGGATTAAAAAATATAAAAATTTCCCAAAACAATTGTGAACCTTGCACATTGGGAAAAATGACACGAACATCTTATAAAAGTGTGCAATTTAAGCAATCTGAAGATGTTTTAGAACTATGGCATATAGATTTAGTTGGACCAATTGAGAAATCAATAGACGGAAGTTGTTATTTTTCGACAGTGGTCTATGATTACAGTAATTTCCTAGTTTTGATAACAATTGAGAAGAAGAACGAAACTTCAGAAGCTTTAATCAAGCTTATTAGCCAAGAAGAAACACAAACAGGAAAGAAACTGAAAAGAATTCGTAGTGATAATGGCAGTGAATTTTTAGCTAAAAGTATAAAAGAATTTTTTGAAAAAATGGGAATTAAACATGAACTTACAACTCCTTATACTCCAGAAAGTAATGGAAAATCTAAACATTTTAATCATACTATAATTGAATCTGCTAGGACTATGTTAATTGATGCAGAATTACCAATAAAATGTTGGTCTGACAGCGTTAAAGTAGTTGTACATGTGAATAACAGTAGTCGCAAAAATGGTAAAAGGTTTACACCATATGAACTGTACACAAGACGCAAGCCTAACATTACTTATCTTAAAAGATTTGAATGTGAAGCATACGTTCATATAAGACGAGAAAAACATAGAAAGATGGATCTAAAAGCTCAAAAAGGAATTATGATAGGCTTTAGCATGAAGAGAAAAGCTTATAAAATCTATATTCCTGAACTAAATAAAATCCAAGAAGTGAGAGACGTAAAATTTAATGAGCAGAAACTGGGATCACCTTTATTAAAAGAAAATTATTTAAAATTCGATAAAAATCAAATATTAGAAGAACTTATTATTTTTTACAAGGAACAAACTAATGGCAGTTTACATAATTCAGGAATAACTGGCAGATACCATAGAGAAAATAACACAACAGATGAAGAAGCTGAGAAAATTTTACCATCAAGCACTGATGAACACGACGAAAACAATTCATTGTAAATGCCAATAATAGAGTATCCACAAATAAATAAAGAACCTGGAAACGATAGTCATGAATATTCTGTACAAAAAAGTCTAGCGAGAGCAACAAAGCTCCCAGAAAAATTAAAAGATTATGTAGTACACATTACAAATGAAGAATTACCTCAGACATATGATGAAGCTGTAGAATCTGACGTGTCAATTCTGGCTACATGCAATGATAGAGGAACTGAGTTCAATGGAGGCTAATGAAATTTGGGAATTAGTTAAAAGACCCATCGATAAGAAAGTTATTAAAAGCCGCTGGATATTCTCAAAAAAGGATGAAAAGGGAAATTTAGAAATAATTTACAAAGTAAGACTAGTAGCAGCAGGATTTAATCAAAGAAAAGGAATTGATTATGAAGATGGATTTAGACCAGTAATGAGAACTGCAACCTTTAGAACATTGTTATCGATTGCAGTTTGCAAAAACTACAAAATAAGATTCTTCGACGTAAAAACTGCATATTTGAATGGATATTTGAATAAACCAATTTACATGGAACAACCACTAGGATTCATATCAGATCCCAACAAAGTATATCTTGTGAACAAAAGTATATACGGATTACCGCAATTAGGAAAATGCTGGTTTGAAGAATTATGTAAAATTCTTAAGGAAAGGAATTTAACTAGATTAAAATCAGATCTATGTGTTTATATTTATAAAGATAAGATCAACTATCTTATCATAGCAGTGTATGTGGATAACTTAATGGTGATTGGAAATTCGAATTCTGAGATAGATAACATCACCTCTCAACTATCTAAATCGTTTACATTACGAGAAGTCACTAAAACTCACAATTTTTTAGGAATAGACATCCGCCGAGAATCTAGAAAACAAACTTATACTCAGTCAAGAAGATTATATAACCAAAATCTTAAAAAAACTTTGAAATGAATCTCAAGACTTCAGGAATATTGGGTGAAAATCTTGATGGCATAGCGTCTTCACCACCTGCGTCGAAGACAAAATATCAAGAAGCGTTAGGATCATTAATGTACTCAGCAATAGGCACAAGGCCAGACTTAGCTTTTGCCGTAAGTAATTTGTCAAGATATAATCAAGATCCCAGAGAGAAATACAGGAAAGCTGTGAAGAGGATATTTAGATACATTAAAGGAACATAAAATGCATGTTTAACATCAGGGCCGCCGCTAGGGTGATGGCCGCCTGTGTGCCCTGACAGTATTCGCCGATCCGTTCCCCCCTTCTTTTCTTCTCTAGAATACAAAATGAAGATCATTGGAATGGAATACAATTTATGTAAATTTCTACCTTTTTCCATAAAATAATTTTTCAGCAAATTTGTCTTAAAAATCAATTTTTTTTCAATTATAAAACTTAAAAAGTCAATATCTTAATATAAAATAGACCTAATTTTTAACGAAATCGTTTTAAAAATAAAAAGAAAAATTAGGGAACTGAATCAAATTGATTAAAAAAAAACTTACCTTATAATAGCGAAAAAAAGAACCTGGGAGCTTTAAAACACTTCTCAAATTGTTTTTAGGATAAAAGTTAAAATTGCACTCTCCGAGACTTTGTTTCCGAAAATTTTTTTAACACACTATTAAGGTCGATGGTATCTCACAATTCATTATTCAATAGAAAGAGTTGCCAAAGCCAATAATCTTTCCTGATTCATGGATGATCTAAGACAGTTTTTTTTATCAACTTGAGCTTGGAGAACAAACGTTCTCCAGTTGCAACAGTGACCGGTAAAGTCAAGAAAATTCTAATTAGTACGGTTAAATTGGGAAAAGATGACGATAAATTATTTACAAGTATTATGTATTCAAGAATTCCAATTGTATTCATATTAGTTTTAAGACGGGGTTGCATAGCTTTAATTTCTTCCAATAATTCCTCCCCGTTAATGTCGCTATGATTTAGCTTCTTGTCTGTCAAGGCTAGTTCCGCTTCGGTACAGTGGGCTTTCAATTCATTGTCTCTAAAGTCGCCATGCCATATTCGTGTATATTATATAAAATTTTAAAGATGTTAATATGTTGGTATAATAATTGAAATCTCTCATTTACAGCCCCAATAGTTGCATCCAAAATTTTAAAGTAAAAGTTGACTTTAAAAGAGCTCTCTGGATCTAAAATGCTTTCATCCTCGTGTTCGTAATTAAAATTTCTTTTTCTTCTTCCAATGCGTTTTGTTGCTGGAGGAGAAAATTCTGCTTCTAGTTCAACTTCGGCAGCAATTTGCTTTGCAGCATCCATAAATATTTTGAAATGTTCGTCACATCTTATTTGAACAAAGTAGTCTTTTAAATTTTCTAGTGCTTCGGCTGAAGATTTAATGTTTAATTTTGGACTTTGTACAAGTTTACTCACTACGTTGACTTTATTAAGAATTGCATGCCAGATTATTGTTGAAAATATAAATTTAAATGTACTGATTTTTTTACCCAGTGAATTTGCCAAAGTTCTCGTAATTATATCCCTAGTTGCATCATCTTTTAATTCTAATAGAGCATCATATATTTCGCCTAATTGTATTTTAAGTGGTGTGATTGCTTCTATACGACTTGTATAGAAGTAATTGTCTTGTATCTGATAATGGCTTTAATGTAAGTTTCGGAATATGCGCTAATAAAATACTCCATCTATAATCTGATGTTGAGAAGTAAACGTACAATTCCTGAATTAAATTAAAAAAATCAACTGTTTCGAAGCTTACTTTAGCAGCGTCGTTCACAACAAGATTTAAACTATGAGCTATACAAGGAATAAAAAATGCACGAGGACAAGCGTCCAAAATTCTTTTCTGCAGTCCTATGTGTTTTCCTCTCATATACATTGTCATAACCTTGTCCACGTAAATTATTCATATCCAGTTTTAGCTCTTGAAGTTTTTTTTATTATAAACTCATATAATCCTTGACTAGTTGTATCTGTAATTGGGCAGAATCCCAAGAAATGTTCATAAATCTTAACTAGTGTGGTGCAAGGAACACATCGAATTATAACAGTTATTTATTGAGTATGTGAAATATCTGGGATACAATCTAGACTTATAGAAAAATATTTTGCCTGTCGTATTCTGTCTAATATTTGTTCTTGTATAGTTGTTGCCAATAACTGAATCATTTCGTTTTGGTGTTCCCAACCAAGATAGTGAGGCGCGTTTTTGTAATTTTTGAATTGTATTCTACGTAAATGTTCGGAAAGAACTGCGTCAAATTTGGAAATCATTTGAATCAATTGAAGGAAATTTCCATTATCTGGCTGAAACAGTTTTTGGAATGAACCCCTAAAGGCCAAGCACTGACAAGATAAATATCTCACAATAAGCATCAATCTTTCAAATAACGGCACACCAATGATTTTTTTTCTAGTTCGTATAATAGCTGAATGGATGAGTCGATTGTTGTACCCTTTTCAGTGCTACACTCAAGTCATGCATTTGTTTAGTATATTTAATATGGATTAATCTGCTCTCATGCCTTTTCAAGATTAAAGATAAGTGTTGCCAATCGTTCACTCCTTCTTCACCATATATACGCTCTTTTTTCTCTGTGACATCGGTGCAAAATAGTTTACATGGAGCACAGAAAACACTATTTAAAGATAAAGAATATAATAACCAAGGACGGTGGATTTTTTCCCCATTGCTTAAAGTACGGTAAAAATATGACTCTGAAAATTCTTTACTTATCTCTGGGAAAAGCTATGTTTTGAAATTGACTTGGGAAATTTTCAATTATATATTGTACCTGACTGTGAGTTAGGTTTATAGGCCATTTACCAGGATCGTCAGAAACTAGGCAAAGAGCGTCTTTTTCTAAAGATTTCAAAGTAGTTAAGCATCCGCGTCTATACCCGTTTCAGTTGTCTGCTCTACTTTTTCCTTCTCCCATTCTTCCCTTTTCTCTTTTTCGCGATTATCAACATCATGATTTTTATCAGTCAATGAAATGTCTTTATCTGCTTCCCGACAAACTACAGATTCATCTCTTAGGCACACGGTACCTACAGAAGTTGATGCACCAAAATTTACAATATTTACATTGTCATTATTACTTATAGTTCTTGAAATTTCTGTTGTTGAATTGTCATTTTTAATATCACTATTATCACCGCCAGTTTTTAAACATTTTTTAAGGCACCACTTTGTTGTTGCTGTTCTTCAAGCCTAGCTTTCCTCTTTTGTTTATATTGATAACCTGATAATCTTTTAGTTTTTCTGTCAGACATTTTTAAGGGTCGAAAATGAAAAACCTTAATAGTAGTATACAAAATTGCACTGAATCTACGCACGTTTTTGGTAAAAAGTCTGTAAGTATCAATGTAAAAAAAATGGTAACACTTTTTAAAGTACAAAAAGTCGGTATAATCATTAAAATATAACATCTTCACATCGCACACGCAAGATTGGAAAAACTGTGCGATCGCACGGGGTTGTTTAAACTAAAATTAAAATTTGTTACCTTACACTTGCAGTAGTTCATTCTTCGCATCTACTATATACAAATTTACAACGCAAATGTAGAAAATTAAGGCGCAGTGATGTCTCCTTTTCCTCTGACGAGTCTCTAGGAGGGGGGCAAGAACGCTTTCCTCGTAAAGCGGCGTATGCCATGTGTTTGCCACAGCAAGTATTAACCAACAAATAGTTATTTTCGCGAACTAATAACCCCAATTATTAGTTTGGTCCGCTGTAATATTTCTCAATCATCAATCATCTGCTGCAGCGGCCGATATTCCATAACCCAATAGAGAACAAAATTTGACGACTTAAGTGTTTATTTGCTTATGTTATAATACTGTAATACAATACAAATTTGTGAAGAAATACGTTAAGCTTATTTTCGTTAAAGCTTGATGAGTTTATTTTTTGGAAGATTTATTTTCAATAAAACTTAAGAAAATATGATTTTTTGCTTAAGGATCGGCGGTCCGCGGCCGCCTCTCTTAATCGGCCGCCTGTGTGCTTTGAACACATCGCACATATGGTAGCGGCAACCCTGTTTAATATATACATCAGACAAAGGGAAATTAAATGCCACTTCAGATGTAAGTTCGTGTACCACTGAAGATGGAAAATCATTTGGAGGTTATTTCACTAAATTAGATAAAAATTTCTTTTATTGGAAGTGCAATAAACAAAGAATAGTTGCTCTATCTACAATGGAAGCTGAACTTTTGGCATTCTGTGAATGTGCATGTGAAATTAAATGGTACATCTTATTACTTGAAGAATTAGGACAAGATGATGTAATTGAAAAAACAATAGAAATTATAACAGACTGTCAAGCATTAATAGATCGGGCAAAAAAACCAAAACAAAGTAGTAGTTCAAGGCACATCAACCGAAAATATTTCATTGTAAAAGATGAATATGAAATGAATCAAATCATTCCTCAGTTTATTTGTTCACATTTACCTAGGGTGAAATTAAAGGATGAACTATTAAAGTATGGACATGGCTAACTGATTAAAATTTTATCTTTAAACACAAATAAGGGGGGAATTGATAGTATTTGTTTATAGATATAATTTTAATTTAAATTTTTGGCAACTTTGATAGTTTCTTTTGTAAAAAGGAATTAAAGAATGATGTGGCATCTTGAACGAGTATGTTATGGTTTCGTAGAATGTGGTAAGACTTGTTGTGGCTAATCTTATTTAATAAAGTTTTCTCTTTGTATATTACGATAATGTGTTTTTTTTTTAATCAGAAGTAGACAATTCTTAGGGAATACAATTTGTATGCTTATTTCAAACCTACAATCTATATCAATGATATTATTGTGACTAGCGAAACCCTAGAGGAATACATTAAACATTTAGAGGAAGTTTTTACATTATTAAATGAGGCGGGCCGGAAAATTAATCCAAAGAAGTGCAAATTTGCCGCCAAGGAACTGATGTACCTCGGCTATAAAATCTCGAAAAACGGAATAGCATAAATACCTCGAAATTGCGTAAACATCACTTTCCCAAATGGATTTGTTGGCATTAATTTGCTCGGCCCATAGCCTAGAACAAAAATTAATAAAAACAGATACTTGTTAACCATCGTGGATCATTTCTCAAAATAGGTGGAAATAATTCACCTTAAACGAGCTTCAGGAAAAATAGTAGCAGATTCGTTTCTAAATAAATATGTTTTAAAATATGGGGCCCCAGTAAAAGCAATATCACATAATGATAGGCATGTCATAAGTAATTTATTTGAAAATCTCTGCACAGGCCTTGGTATACGCCATTTGAAGATTGTACCTTATAGACCGCAATCGAATATTCCGGGACGTGTAAATAAGAATATAGCTAAAATTATTCGGTGATATTTTAAGAATTATCATGACCGTTGGGACAGCTGTGTTAATGAATTTGGCTTTGCCTTGAGAACAGCAAAACATGATACCACACAAAAACCCCCGAAGAATTATTCTTTGGAAGAAAAATTTTAACGCCACTGAATAAGCTATTTTTCGTTCAACAAGGACAGGAAGAGTTTCAATTGAAAAATATCCAGAAAATTATTGATGAGGCCATCAAGAATTCTGATGCGGCAAGGTCGAAACAAAAATTATATTATGACAGAAATAGACGCGATGTAGAACATACGATTGGCCAAAAAGTATTTAAAATCAGGCATTCCTTATTGTGCACTGTGCCCCCGAAAACTGTGCACCCCAAAATAAGGTGGTCAAATTTGAGGCCAAGTTTGATGGGCCATTTATCATCGAAAAAATCAAATTCTCAATACTTTATTTAAAAGCGGAAAATGGCCATTAAATAATTGCTAATGTTGATCAGCTCAAGCCGTACTATAGTCGCACGGATTTTCAAATTCTAAAAAATCTATTGCAGGATCCTGGGAGTGCGCCAAGAACATTGATGTCGCCGTCGCCTAGTAGGGATCCCCCCACCAACAAAAAGAAAACAAGCGGAGAATACTGAAGAAAGTACCGCGAAGCGAAGGCAACAGCAACAGCAAGGTTCAGGCTCAGCGAGAATGAAGAGACCGAAAAAAAGAAAAATTCCCCTTCAACAGAAGCAATGGAAGCAAACGATGGGAAAGTGGAAAAAGCCCATGGATAGTATTCAAAGAAAACGTCCAACGCCAGAACTTAGGCCAACTATCTCGAAAGAAGCCACAAGAACGTCGGAGCCAAGATCCACGAGAGAGAAAAGGTCAGCTGACGTGGAAACTGTGCCGTTCCAGCAAGGCCAGGAGGCCCAATAGAAGGTTTAAAGATCCCCAGGAAAGAAGCCAGCCCCCGCACCTTAAGAGAGGCTCAGATTTCAAGAATCCTCAACCCATCCGAAAGTCGGCGCGACTCATCGAGCAAAGAAAGAAGCGGAAAAGAATTCCAACGGAGGCGACAATCCAACTAAATGAAAAACGAAGATTGCAAGTTTTAAAATATCCTACTTTCGAGGAGTTTTGCTTCATGAGGATAGAAGAGTTTAGAAAGAAAAAAAGATAAATAAAAATTTTCCTTCTTTCCTATTTTGTATTGAAAGTTCGATTCAATATTTATTTTGTATTCGAAGTTGCTAAATGCTGTTTAAAGCAAAAATTTGAATTCATAAGTTTGCGAGAATGTAGTTGTAACTATCTATTAAACAGAAAAGATTTTTGAATTCGCAAGTTGGCGAGAATTTATTTTGTACATACCTTTCTGAAAATTCTTAAGTTGCCAGAAGCTAATTTCTGAATATTTTAGTCGAAAGACTAATCTAAAATGTGTTAACTTAAAGAAAGATTGTAGCAAAAGTTTGTAAATTTTGTATAGCAACTATAACGAATGATGTAAAATGAATTTTAAAATATTCCATGTTAAAATGTATTGAAAGTGGAAATGCTAATGTCAGCTTTAGAACTACTGTAAAATTAAACTTGTACAAATGTAAGTTCTGGTCAAGAATGACTGTAAAATACTTTGTGTAATAGATGAATTGAAAGAAAGTATAGATTGAATGTGTTTAAAGTTAGTCTCTCCAGGCTTCACTTAAGTTAAATTAAGTTTTATTTTAGTACATTAGAACTAGTTTTGTGTTTAAGGAGTCTTCTAAGGTCTTGAGTGTCAAGCTTTAAGAAATAATTAGTTGTTGTGTAGATGGTAGAGTAGTGCGCTGATACACAACATTAACACACTTAGAGCAATTTCTGGAGAGCGTGGGGGGGGGGAAGAGATTTATATTTTATGTGAACATAAGCTGTTCAAGAGCCAAAAATAATTTCAAGAAAGAGTTTGGTAACGAAAATGGAAAGTGTTATGAAAAGAAATTATACTTTTTCCTTCCAGATTAATGGAAGGACAAGACTGATGGCTGACGGAAAGTAAAGATGATGATGACTGTAATCAAACTCAAATTGTAAATTTGTTATATTTTTCTTAGTTTTAGTATAGCTTTAGAAATTGTTGTAAAGTTGTCCCTAAACAGGAAAAGTTTTAATGAAGCACAATTGCTCCAAGTTTAAAACTTTAATGAAAAAGAGTTTTGTAGAATTTACACTCTTAAAAAAGGTCGTTTTGAGACCTTACTCTTCGAGTAGTTAAATTCTGGTGGAGAAAAATGTACGGCTTATCCTTATTTTATTAACAGTTTTTTTATGCATTCTAGTTTCAGCTTACAATTTCCTACCAGAATGTATTTTCAGAAACGCAGTGAATGCAAATGAGTAAGAGTACTATTTAAGTAGATGTTTCACAGACCTTCGTTAGAGAGAATCCTGAGTTTCTGACTAGCGCCCGATTGCCTTTTAGCTACGTCTTGAGTTTCTGATTAGCGCGCGTTTGCCTTTTGTCTACGCCAGCTTTACAACGCTCGGCTATACTTCAGGCCCTTGTTTGGCTTTGCCGATTTAGGGGCCAACTACTTAGAATCTTGATAGCTTTGGCTATATCTTTAGTCAGCTTTAGTTAAGCTTAGTTAAGTTTAATTTCCTATTAAGTTCAAGCCCAAGTGGAGGCTTTGCTGTATGTTCCGAGTTAGGAACTGAATGTATTTATTCTGAGAAATAAAGGGTAGTTAACTGTTCTTAAGTCTTACGTATTTGTTCACACATTAAAGCGATTATTCGCTTGTTAGTGTTTGTGGGATTCAAAGATTGAACACTGAATTAAATAAGTAAAACCCCACAACCTCATCGCATTCATACCAAACAGGTGTGCGGCAGTCTTAGCAGTTTAAGGGGACCACACACCATATTAAACATCCTGTATCATTTCCGGTCGTTTACGTATAACCAAACTGTTGCCCTGAAGCATCATGCTAAGTTTTTTCTGACATGCCAAAGAGTTAAAATTCTCATACAATTGTTTCTGCTTCTTTTTTTTTTTTTTTTTTTTTTT
>KK115524.1:152257-169112 GCA_000611955.2 Stegodyphus mimosarum
TTTTTTTTTTTTTTTTTTTTTGTATTACATGCCATTATACCTATACTCTCTATTTTATGCCTATGCATGGTTATCGTGCAACGGTGTTTTTCACTTTTTTGCTTTCTCTCCTAGTTTTTTTTAGTGTTTAAAAACACACAAGATTCACTTAAATCTGAAACAAAGTGGTTTCTTGCAGTCGGTTTTTTAGAGTTCATTACAGTTTTCTGCTGAGAATCGTATGAAGACCCAAACAATGTAAACATTGCTATTGGGAAAAAAAAAATCCCCACCCCACCCCCGGGAAACTGTTACATAGTACAAGGATTAAGTTTTCTGAATTTTAGATGCAATATTTGGAATCGGCACTCTATTTCTCGTGCTTCGCCAAATTTAACAAATTTATTCACCCACTTAGAATTTTCTTAAATTTCTATCAATTCCATTTCCAAATTGTCAAAATGCACTATTTCAAAAGATGTCACTTCTTTTCATCATCCATTTTAACAAAGGGAGGTCTAGAAATAAACTGGAATGTTTTCTCCAAATTTCGAAACTGAGAAAATCGTGCTGATACTATTTCCTTTGAATTTTCTAAATAGCTTTTAAATAAATTTTCAGTGTCTTCGGAAGATAATTTATCTACAAAACTCGACATCAGTTCTAAGTTTCTTTTAAGCGAAAGGAAATATTTAAACTTCTTTGTTTCAATATCTTTGAAGTAAGGATGTTTTAACCTCAAACAATCAATCTGCAGTTTGTCCTTTTCCTTGCAATTCCTTATTAACATCATTATGTACTCTCTAAAGGCATTGAAAAACATGAAATCACACAGCCAAGTAGGATACACGAGTTCTGGAAGTTCTTGTTCCTCTTCTGTTATAACAAATCGAATTTCATGCAAAAGTTCCGTAAATCTGTGAAAAACTTGTCCACTACTCAGCCAACGAACGTTCTTGTACACACGAAGTCCACCACATTGTGATTTCTGCTTCGTGTAACAACTTCGAGAACTAACGATTAATTAGACCCCCTGCAGATATGATGTTTAAAATATAATAATTATAGACAACACATTTTGAAATGATTTCATACTAGCTTTTGTACATAGTGCTTGTTGCTGCAAAATGCAATGAAGTTACACAATTGGATATTACAAACCCATTATGTATTTCTACCATATTTGGGGTACCAGACACAATTTTCTTTTAAATCAAACCCCATTTTTAATGCAAGTTCTTGCATATTGCATTCGTTAAATCTTTACCTGTGATCGTGGTTGGTAGACTTAGCAATGCAACTAATTCCTGTAGCATTATATTTCCGCAAGCAAATCGAACGAAAACAGCTAACCTTGCTCGTAAAATCACATTGCTGCTTTCATCAAAACATACTGAAAACATCTCGACGTTATCTAAATCAAACTTTATTTGCTTTGAAATATTTTAACTCATTTTTATTATTCTATCCTTCACAATATTCCTGCAGCAAGGAAATTGAGTGAAAACAAATAACCTTGCTCATGAATTCACATCAAGGCATACTGAAAACATCTCCAAGTTATCTAAATCAGACTTTTATGTGCTGTGAAACATCTTCACTCATTATTATTATTCTGTCCTTCACAGTGTTCCTGCTGGCAGATAATTCTTTAATTCTACTGATTATTTGTTGGGAAAAACTTCAAATAATTTGTCGAATGTGACTAAAAAAGCCATCTTTGGAAACTCTCTCCACTGATATTATTCTTTGGCTTAAAAGAAGATGCAAAACAACTTGTTTATCTTGCGTACGCTTTCCTTTTTGTGCAATACACTCTTGTTTCTTCACTTTGCATAGAGCACACATTTCTATGATTCGTCTCGAAATGACACTTTACAGCTAACGTGTGAGATACTAACACTACGGAGCACAAGCAACACAGAACATTGTTGCTTTCTTCTATAATTCCATAGCCTGTTGTCCACTGTTCTTGAAAAATTCAGCAATCATCCTTGGTAAATTTCTGTTTTTTCGGAAGTATATTTGGCAAGTTCGCGTTCAGAACAAAAAAAAAAAAAATTGATACACACACACAACACAAAGAATAGGTTACACCCACAAATTAAAATTCTTTAACTCGAATGACCCTTCATGAAGCATGGGTTTACCTATACGAATGCAACAACAAAAAATGTAGTCTTGAATAGAGGGTAATAATGGTAATTATTGAAAACGAAGAGAAAAAAAAATGTACAAAGTTAATTTCATGAATGCAAAGAAAGTTTCAGTACGAAGTTGATTGTCGCATCATTCTCTTATAGTGGGAAATTATGAAAAGAATTCGGGGGGATGTCAAAATCAACTCAATGTACTATCAAGAGAAAGTTTTACATCCGATTTTTGATGGAAAAAATTCCATTTCTTTATCCCAGTGACTTTCAAAAAGTATAACTTCATCCAGACAAAGTAACAAGATACTCCGAAAAGTACCATTGCATTCTTTGAAAAAAATTAAAGAATGATACAGGTATTGCATATACAGTGCTCCCAAAAGTGTTCGTACACTTACGATTTTCATTGAAATAAGGCTCTATCCACTAATTAAAAGTAAACTATCTGAATGAGATTTTAATAATAAGATCTATAATCTATTTGTAACAAAATTACATGAAATATTTTTAAAATATAGTGAAACTTTATTTTTAAGAAATTAATAATCAAAAAATGAAACATTTTATCTCACAAAAGTCATTGTTTTTGAAATATTTTTAAATAAAATCAAAATTAGAATGATCGTTTGTCGCTTTTTTAATTTTTAAAAAAAATTTTTTTTTTTTTTGCATTGTGGTGGCATTTAAAAAATCATTCGCTTTAACTTTTTATTGTTTACTTCATAACATTCTATTTGTTATTGAAAAATGGGTCGCATTCATAAGGAAATTACAAACAGCATTCGAAAATTGATCATTTTTCACCATAGCAGTGGTAAATCAATTCGAAATATCGCTAAATTAGTTAATTTATTCCATTTTATAGTGCAGTACGTGATAAAACGCTTTAAAGAAGAAAATCGGATTGAAAACAAGGTAAGAAAAGGTCGACCGAGAAAGTTAACTAAACAAGACAAGAAATTTATCATTAGAAAATCTGTGAAAAATTTATGAAAAACCACGTAATGTAAAAGTTTCTGCAGAATTCAATGCAAAGTTTTGTACTTCAATTTCCCCTTAAACTGTTCAATGAGTTCTCAGAGAAGTTGGGTTACATGGGGATATTGCCAGTAAAAAATTTTTTGTTAGTGAGAAAAACAGAAAGCTTAGGCTTTCATTCTCAAAATAAATGATAAATATACCTGAAACGTACTGGAATAATGTCCTATTTGCTGACAAAAGCAAATTTAACATTTTTGGTTCCGATGGTTGAATAACTGTATGGAGAAGAAAAAATAAGGAACTTCATTCTAAGAACTTAGTTGGAACAGTTAAGCATGGCAGTGGAGATGTTCTTGTGTGGGGGTGCATGGGAGCATCAGGACTAAGTAATTTGGTATTTATTGATGACATAATGTATCATTCTCTTTATTTAAATATTTTTTGATGTAATTTAAAATTATCAGCCCAAAATTTGTGTATTGGAAACAACTTTATTTTTAATCATAATGACGATCCTAAGCATAAGGCTCTCAACGTTCGCTTGTGATGTCTTCACAAGTTTCAAAAACACCACCTCAGTTTCCAGATTTAAACCCCATAGAATACATTTGGAAAGAACTAGAGGTTAGAGTACGAAAACACGACAACAAAACATAAATCTAACTCAAAACAGTCATGATGGAAGAATGGATGAACATTGATACAGAAATTACAAAAAAACTAGTAAAATCTATTCCCAGACGTTTAAAAGCTGTTGTGGATGCTAAAGGATATCCTACTAAATATTAATTTAACGAAAAATGAAAATATTTACTAATATGTCAAGATTTTTTTGAAGTGTACGAAGACTTTTGTGAGATAAAATGTTTGTCATTTTTTGATAATTAATTTCTTAAAAATAAATTTTCGCTATATTTTAAAAATATTTCATGTAATTTTGTTACGAATAGATTATAGATCTTATTATTAAAATCTCATTCGGAAAGTTTACTTTTAATTAATGGATAGAGCCCTATTTCAATAAAAATCATAAGTGTATGAACACTTTTGGGAGTCACCGTATGTCTTTTCAATGTATTCCTGTGAATTTCATCTATGGACTACTGTGCCTTTTGTCTCCTGAAAATAGCTCTTTTTATGTGCAAACCGACAGTGATTGGTGGACTCCGGAAAGTAGTGGAAGATGAAAAGAAATCAATAACCAGGAAATTTTACAAAAAGACCTTCTATCATGGAAATCAGGATGCAGACTTATAGTCCGAAAAAAGGCTATCAAATTAAACACTTAAAAAATACTTTTTATATATTAATTACATTGCCCAGAATTGTTCTAAAACTGTGTAAACACCTTGTGTATTTTACAACACGCAGTGCTTGATAAAAAATTAACATATTAGAAAAAAGTTTGAAGTTTACTGTTCAATATTTAGTATCAGATCTATGAAAATAAATTTCAACAATACAAATAACTGTATATTAACAATGGGATTGATAATAAATGGTACTAGATGAATGTAAAATGAATTTTGGGGAGTTTAGAAGCAAAAGCTGTTTTACAGTACTAATAAATAATTTGCATTCTGGAGAATATGTTCAACAGTAGAAAACATATAATAATGGTATGCTTTTATTGGTGACCACTAAATGAAGGGGATAATTCAGCATAAGCACTTAGTGATATTTCGGATAATGCAACAAAGAGACAATTTAATTTCAGAATACTTAGAAACACAAACAGAAAATTCACGATTTAATATAATTAAGCATCAACATTTTAATATACAAGGTGTTTATAAAGTCCCAGACTCATTTTTATGTTTAATAACTCATAAAATAATAAAGATACATTAAAATTAATAACATAAATAGTTAGATAGACTCAAAAGGTTTCATGACCCTTGTCAATGAACTTCCACGTGTACCCCCTTCGTCGCACGGAGAATATCAAGTCGATATTTTATTTCACGCCAGGTACCGGCAAGCATGTCGGCATCCACAAAGGCTATTGCGGTTGTAATTCTGGCTTCTAGATCATCAATGTTCGACACTCTCCTCCTGTAAATGTTGTCCTTTACAAATCCCCAAAGGAAAAAGTCCAACGGCGTTATATTATGTGATCTGGGTGACCAAGGAATTGGACCTCCTCGCCCAATCCATCTTCCTGTAAAATGGTCATTCAAAAAACTATGAACGATGGTACTCCAATGAAGTGGTGCACCATCTTGTTGCAAAAAAACATGTGGCTGAAGCTCTTCTAGTTGTGGAAATATGAAGTTTTCCAACATGTGTAAGTATAGGACAAGTGAGACCGTCTTTTCTGTAAAAAAGAAAGGCTCAATGACTCGGTCGTGCATTAGTTAACACCACACATTAACCTTTGGGAAATCCCTTTTGCATAACACATAACATTGCAATATTTGCCAAAAACAAAAGAGAGAAAAATGCAATTAATAGGCAGACGATATTTAGAAAAGCAGACATTTAGACTGGAAAATGAAATTATCTGAAATTAACCACATGCCCAGACGATATTTACAAAAGTAAAGATACTCAAACCTGAAAAGGAAAATATATAAGTTATTCCATCAATAAATCCCATAAGATAAATACCATAAGTTTGTATCTTCATTATTTTATGAGTTATTAAACATCAAAATGGGTCCAGGACTTTATAAACACCCTGTAATTAGGTTAGAAATGCATATCTCCCAACTTTGAAATACGAAAAGCTAGTAAACAGGGTAGTAGCTAGTAGGTTTTTCATGCTGAGTAATGACACAACTTTGAAGTAGCTCCAAACTGACTTAAAATTCATTTTATAATGCACAATTCAGTTACTGAAGTCTTTATAAAATGATATTAATGTAAAATACATCAACATTTTATTAGATAAGTCTAAATTTTCTTTAGCTAACTTCATTTTGTAGTTACCTTACACTTTTACATTAAGAAAATCCTGAGTAAGAAAAAAAGCTTTTATTTATTAAAGTACTTTTAAATATGATGAAAATAAAATTAATAATTAATGTATAAACTGGTATGTGGATGAACTTAGTAATATGTCATTTACTACTGTAAAACAAATATTAACTGATTAAATATTAGTTAAATTTTCCAAGTTCAACAAATTGCTACAGTAGGTTAAGACAACTCACATTAAATAAAATTTAATAAGAAAAATTGTACTAAAAATCACTAAGGATGAGAGAATGGAATTCGCACAATTACCATTATTAGGAAACATTTTCTTTAGTGCAGGCTAAAAACTGAAATCCAGGAGACTCAAGGTTCTGGTGGAAAACTAGAAGATGCGATGAAAAACCAGGAATCTAAAAGGTGAAATCAGAAGAATTGCAGCTGTGGGAGTGACAATTTTGTCACTTGCATTAAAGCAAATATTAAAGTGTTATAAAAATAAATTTCACAAAATTGCTAATCTTATATGCAAATAAAAAGAAGAAACAAAATGTAATGGGGGATGGGACTAAGGATGAAAAGAAGTGCAAAGTGAAAAATCTAAAACACACAAAATTGATGGGCGGGAGGGGGGAAAAGGATAAGAAGAGGTCAAATGGAATGGTAGTAAATTGTTTTTACTGCAGAATTTTCTCCTCTAGTCCTACACTCCATTCGATTATTATATGATGAAACTCGATGCAAAATTTCGTTCAATTTCTTAGTATTAGGGGTTGTTATAAAAACATTAAATCACCTCTTTATACATAAAATACATTTTACACTCATATTAAGAAAAAATTACAAATTGATAACACACAAACAAAGTTATTTTCAGAAATCTATTTAATTTTCAACCTTGTCTTATAGTACAATGGAAAAATAACACATTCCTCTGTGAATTATTAACTATCACATGTAAAGGCTTGCTAAACATTTGATGTTTGGTAGAAATGCCAGAAGCAATTAAAATTACTTTTGATATAAATATAATTTATATAAAAAACTTTGATTTTTTTCACAATAGCTTTTACACAGTCAATAAAAACTGCTTCTTTTTACTAGTGGCTTATTATTAAAATACAATAAAACCTGGTCATGACATTTTCTATTATTTCAAAGTGAAAAAAATATGTAATGTTGAGGAAGAAACTTTTAATGATGTTAAAAAATGAATAAAACAAGAGATATATATAAATGAGTATCACAATAAATCGTCAATCGATGCATACAGCACCTTATTTAAAACAGAGCTTTTGATATTATCTCAGGAAATTACTTGAACTTTCTGTTAAAAGTTTCTATATTATAATAAGTTACCGACAATGTAGATACAGTTTAAATTATAAAAGCTCTGATTTAAATAATTTGTGATTATCATATACTTTAGAAAAAAATTCTGAGCAATGTTCCTTCACAAAAAAGGCTTTTTCAGAAACTAGGGCGTAGGGATTATATAATATATACTAAATAATCTTTATTAGGAAAATACACTGATCAGAATAACTATTTTAAATGAGAATTGATATTTCCACAAACCTTTAGTAGCATCTATTTGTTGCATACAGAAAACATAGAACAAGGAATATCTGTTAAAATAATAATTCGGAGATAAAGGACAGAGAAAAATTGTAACATTTTGAAAAATAAGGCAAATATACAATGGCAGTGTATGTTTAAGTATCTCAATCTTTATAAAATGGTTAGTTTCCATAAAAATCAATGATTTGCTTTGTAAAGAAATATATTGCAGAATATGTAATTAAATTCAGTCAAATGGCAATCATTGCAAATATCTTTACAATTCAACAAGAAATTTCAAAAATCAGGAAATGAAAAATAAAGTTCAAATAACACATGAATTTAATTTAGCTAATGGCATTCATCTAAATAAAGTGTTCATTAGTTTATGAAATAATCAGTAAATACTAATTCAGCCATGCAGAAATTAAAGCAATGTTTTTTAGAAACTTATTGTGCCTAACGACAGCTAAATAAATTCTGATTATGTTAATAAACATTTAACATATACACGTAAGCATATGTATGTATATGCAGATATTTATGTAATTACATCATAAAATGCAATCAAATCTCATTAATTATAAGACATTCAATTATCATGAGTTTTACATAAATTGCTTCTGAGTATAAATCTGAAAACTTAATTTCACTCTGAAAGCATATTTTAATATTCTATTCTATTTCACATCTTTTCAGCCATTTTAGTATATTTCAGTTCAAAATTCAAGAAAGGTTCAACTTAGATACACTAAAAAATTTTTTTCTTTAACCATTTCAACCCTCTATATTGTTAAATAAAATCCATTCTCTTCGTTTATGGACATTTATATGCATACGAAGATGTTTCACTACCATGGCCTGTGAAATTCATGTACATACCTATGACTAGGTAATGATTTTATCATTGGCAAAATTCATAGGGTAATCATAGAATAAACAGTGAAATTTCACAAAAAATTTCATGGCCTGAAATTTATACAAACTTTTGAGTACTTACATCAATATCTATTCTATCCCAAAAGCCTCACACTTTTTTAATACATATAACTAAATACAAATTAATTTTTCTTAATTAAATCTTACATTTATACATCATTATCATCATTACATGAGATTAAGATTTCTATTCCTTTTTAAAAAGAAAGAGATTTTCTGTTTTATTACTATTGTCTATTTTAAATGAAATGAACATTATTAAATGAATTTATTTAAATATAAAAAATAATCTAACAATTATACTAGACACAAAAAAGAACAACAGAAAAATGAAATTTGTCAAAAAATTTAAACTCAGAAAATACCCTAATTCATACAAGCTTACATCACAAAACACTTGTGTATTATCACTCTGATTATGACTATTTACAAAGAGAAGACTAATAAACACTTTTGGAAATTAGATTTAAAAGATAAGAGTATTTCAAATTAGTGAGATTCATATATTGAAAATTATGCATTTTAATAAATACATTTATTTATGCCTTACACAATCATCAAGTACAAAGATGTACAAAGTGCTAGCTATTTTTGTTTCTAGTAAGAGCAAAGTAATTTATGCACTGTATTCCTCCATATTATAAAGGGGAATTGTTTTAAAAAATCTTTTAATCATTCACACCTAATTAAAATTAAAATACTTCTAATTTTTTAAGTGCAAGGAAAAGGGAGTATAAAACCACAGCACAAAAAAAAAATATGGAGAAAATAAACGAAAGATTTCACAATGTTAAGGACTTGCTGTGCAGGTTACATGTAACATGCTACAAACATCTGAAGATAAATGACTTCAAAGTTGTTTAAAATATGATTTATGATGAGTAAATTTGATTTTAACAAATGATGTAAAATTCAAAAAAATATTTTTGAGAGTAAAATTACCTTGAAACATGTAAATGCTTCTATATATTTAACCATCTGAGTGCTGTTGCTTTTAGATCCAACATGAAGAGTTACTTTTAAACAGAATTTATTAGCTACATTTGCATAATCACTTATTTTATTCTTTGATTTCATAACCTTCCATTTATTAGAATGATAATTGTACTATTAAAGGAAAAAATAAATAAGAAATACATTTTAAATAACTACATAATAGATACCAAGTTGCAGTAGATCTCATGACTGAATTAAAAGTGGTTATGTTGCTCAGAAGGCTAATGTTTTAACTTTCACATCTTTGGGGAAGAACCTGTGTTGCTATCTGTATTGATTTTTAAAATGACTTTATTGTAAAACTCAATTTTAAGTTTTTAAGTAAGTTAAATTATCCTTTTTCTAAATTTACTTAAATTTGCTTTAATGTTAGAGGAGTCTGATAGTGGCCTGCCAATCTGACGAAAGACCTGCATTTAAAAAAATATGACACATGTTTGTGTAAAATGCTCTTGAAATACACACAGCATCTCTATAAAACTAGCATCAATTTAAAGTTGAAATATGACTAATTTTTATGATTTATTTATTAATTTTCTTATATTTACCCTGATGTTTTCTCATGAATCATTTGGTTCTAGAGAAGTTTCTCTAAAAAAGAGAATTAAGAAATAAAAAGAATATTCAGACATTTTCACAGTTATGCTACTTTTTCTAGATAAAAATAAAAAGAACAAATTGCAGATACACAAAAAAAATTATTAATATATAATTATCATCTCATTGGTAGATGTTTAAAAGAATAAGAAAATTTACACTAAAATACAAAAATGTTCCAGCAGTTTTAAAATTTCATAGCTTAACAAAGATTATTTAAAATAACAGATAAATATCAGAAGCAAACAGATCAAATTTTGTTGAATATTTTGCCCATTTGTGACTATAGTATTATCCTTGTCATGTTTTTATCACATAACACTGTCAAATAGTTTTCAGCAAGGCCCAAGAAAAAATGTTTTAGCATTGGGGGGGGGGGGAGAATCAGACATGCTGTTGCTGAGATATTGCAGGTTTCAAATCTTACTGTAAATGCTTTAAAGAACTGCAGAACAAAACTGAGCAATTCTCTTTTTCCCTTTCAATGTGGCTCCATTTTTTTTTCTATATATATATATATAATTTTTTCCTCAACCTGACTCACAGACTTATACTGAAGCCCTATTCTTAAGCATTCAAGATCAGATAGATTTTTAAACTGCATCTACACAAAGCTGAATTTGTGTGAAAAAAAAAAGAATATAGTTTCCATTCAATTCATTTCCACTTCATATTTTGTGAATTTTTAATATTTTGCATGTACAAATACAGTTTTTTTATTTATTAAAAAACATAGATATTCTCTCAAATTTAGTTAAAGATGAAATTGTTATGCAGAAGTTCACTCATGAATTAAGTATTTGGGCAAAAATAAATAAATAAACAATCAGATTTCAAAGTATACTTGAATCAGTAATAAGAAGAAATGGAGGAAGGAGATGAAACAAGGGCTTTGATAATTATATGAACACAGCATTTATTAGTGGATCCAGAGGTTTAATTGTTATTCTTGACCAAACAGAATTTTTATAATAGCACTTGATTGCATTCTACCAGTCTTACCAAGTATTTTACTGACACCGCATGTAAACTATAACACAGTTGAAAACATTAGGCATTAGAGCCACTGTCTACTACAACTGGAAGATACAAAAAAAGCACACAGGTTAACAGACTACTTTTTTTTTTAAGAAAAGCTTATTGAAATATACACATGTAAATCAAGAGATCATTTTTTACCTCCCGTTCCATAGTAAAAACGATATATTCACTTTTAGCTAAAAAAAAATTACATTTTAAACATATGAAAAAAAACACATCAGAGAGTTAAAAACAATTATACGATCATTTTAAAACAGCTGATATATTATGCTCTGATAGCTATCATTTTGAAACAACATACACTTCAATGTTATAAAAGTCTATTTTACACATGCATTTCTGATAATGCTTCCATCTTATACTTTTTTCCATTTTTAAACAGGACTAATAAGAAAACATTTAGAAACTCCATTCATTTATAGCAAATTAGCATTAAAAACTGATTGCTTTTAGGCTTTAACAGTTATTTAAAGGAAACTTTTTCTCAGTTTATGATTTTTTTTATTTACAAAAAAAAAAAAAAGGAACATGGAGATAACAAAAAGTTTTGTTTAGAAGCTGTTTCAAAATTTTAATAGGAAGTTGAAAAATAAACTAATTGCATGTACCTTGATTTATTCTCATCTCATTCTATAATTTACAACACAAAAAAGTAATTTAAAAGGTAAAAAAATTGGTATCCTATGTTAATGAATTAAAATTTAAATTCTTTGTAGAAGACTTCAAATGAGTAATGGCCCACCAACGGCTGAGTGGTAAAGTTGCTGAATACTGGTAGTTCAGTCCGAGGTTCGAATCGGATGAATGGGCTGGCTGCATGGGCATTTTCATGGTTTTCCCCTTGTTCCCCACGCCAGTTCCGTTAGAAAATCCTCCACGAAGGCATTCCTTCCCATAAGCAGACAGCCCTAGTGTGCTTTGCCATAATCAAATAAACCAAAGGTGGCCAACTTTTTGAAAAGAGTGCCACTATCTGAAACAAAAGTGTTATGCGTGCAAGTTCCAACTTTTCCAACATATTAAAAAATTCAAAAAGGTGAAAAATTTAGAAGTATTTATATGCTGATTACAAGATTTTATGCAAAATTTAATAGTATTTATATGCTGGTTATGGGATTTTAAGCAAATAGCCCATTTTGTTATTAAGTCTGAGTAGTGGGCATTTAAAAAATAATATAATAAATAAAACAAACTCATAAAGTAGAGATGTATTGTTAATAAACATTTTTAACGGTTCAGTCAGTTAGGTTATGTATAAAATAAAAAAACTTATTTTTAAACATTTAATCCTAAAATAACTATTAAACAGTCAATATTTAATTAACATGGTTTTTGAATATGTAGTTTTTTCACTAAGTCATCTATATTAGGATTAGTTCTAGAAAAAAAAAAATGTAGTCTGTTAACCGCTAACAAAAACGCTAACAAACTTAGGTGTTTGAGGTGCGTATCATTAATCTTGAACAATATTTTTATTTAATTATGTTCATAATAGAAAACATTTGTTCACAAACATATGTTTATCCAAACCTACAACAATATCTGACAGCAAATCATGTAAATTTGGAAAATTTCTTGCTGGTACAAATTTCCAAAATTCAGTATAATTTGGATCACTTGCACAAGAAATAAGTTCCTTATACTTGCTTTTCAGTGTAGTATGCTGTTGTAAGTCAATAATTAACATCCTGCAAAACTGAATTATTAAATTTATTCCAATGTGCTTATGTTTGTATCCATCGACAGAGTTTATACAGATGGTATTATTATTTTTTCAAATCTTTAAATTTTTCAAAAAGTCTTCATGTGCCACTGCTGAAACTCCGCCATGCTACACTGGAATATAATCAAGTGGCTAGCTTATAGCTTAATGTTTCATTCAAAAAAAAAGTATTCTCAATTTTAAATAGTTTTGAAAATGATAACTGAATCATTACATTGTAAAAAAAGAAGAGATTAGTCTCGGAATGAGAAATTAAAATGGTTAGCCGTGCTTTTACTTGGAGATGAACTCAAGGACAATAGAATATTAAATTAACGTGCTAAATTGAATACATAGGGAGGATAAATGCTTTTAGTTAAATCTTTTTACCTTCTTACCACTAGCATCCAAAGACAAATAGCTAAAAGAGGCAAACTGATCAACTAATTTTGGTAACCCATAACTGATCAATCTAATTTTGGTTGAAAATTTTTAGCTGCAATGTGGAGAAAATGAACAATTTTGGACTGAGGTATGATTCAAATAATAGTGATGCCTTTGCCGCAATAAAACCTAAAAACTATAAATAATCATATCAACAGGCTGGCTGTTCCATGCCCAAATTATATGTGTTGTAATACCTTTCATTAATAACTTGCTGGTCATGCTAATATCTTAAAAATTTACACTACATTCTTGCACACATATTTTAGAAGACTTATAATTTTAGGGCACAAAAAGCCAGTCAAGCCAGTCTGTCATTTACATAAGACTGGTAGTGAATAGTACAGCTTAAAAAAATGATCACTTTAAAACCTTATAATGCTAAGATGCATCAAATATTTTAAAAACTTGAGAAATTTGCATGCCTTCATCCAGAAATTAATGAGATTTAATTGCATACATTTACAGATATATATACATACAATATATATATATCTGTATGTATATATGTGTGTGTAGATATATATATATACAAAAAGAAGCGCAAGTGATTCTTTCTTGTTTAAAAACAGACGTGAGTAAAACCACAAAGTTAACATTAATTTCTGCCAAAATTAGTAAAAAAGTTGGGAAATTTTCCCCTTATCTGACTGACTTATATAATAACACACTTATATTACAATATAACTAAATGTTATTACTTGAACATTTGTTTACTCATACTGGTAAGACATGTAAAGCTCAGTATTTTGACAATTAACAAGAATCAATAGAAAGAATTTGAATTTTTGAATATTTTTAAAACTAAACTGAACAGCAACATTAAACTAATATGAAATTTGATGAAATACATCTTAACAAACATTTTCAAAACAATGGAAATTTTCTAAAAAAAATGAAGACTATAAAAAAATGCTCAGAGAAGAATATGTTGTTATTTGTAAATTAAAGTAAATAAATTTAATAAAAGTTGTATTAAAAATGCATGAGGAAAAATGCCTTGTAAAATAATTCAGCTATAAATTAATAAGTTATTCCCAAAACATGTGAGAATACAAAATACAATTTATAAAAAGCAAAAACTGATATTATGTATACATCCAAATAAGTTAGAAATTTTTATAAATAATAGGTATACTTCATAATACCCTTAAATACAGTTAACCTTTGAAAAATACAGATCTGAAGTAGCAGAAAAATTTATTAAATATACATTCCCCTGCTTCCTAAGAAATATTATGAATCAATTTTAAGAGAATTTGCTATGTTTTTTTAAATGTGTAGATAAATAGTATGGTCTAATAGTAGTAAAGAAAAATATGGTTCTCCCATGAGTGAATAAAAATATAAAACTTCAATATAAACTCTTGTTTCTCATACTTTATTCTTAGTAGCATACTTAACATAAACAATACTTTTCATATTATACACCAATTCGTACGTATAAACAATTGATTTCTCTTGTAACCAGGCCACATAAATTTACTTAACACCATACTATAATATACTTTCAAATCTTTGAATCTACAAATAATTTCTTCTTTTCCTCTTGGTTATTTTACTGTTAAAAGAGAATAAATGAGAGTATATACAACATATAAAATATGAAACTGGTTCTTTATGCCTTCAGTAAAGCTTTTAGTTAAAATTAGGCTATTAGCATTTAAAGATCTCAGACAGAAGTTTTATGCAAGTTTTTGGCAACATGAATAATCAGCAGTCCTAGTCCTTACGTCAAAGGTCAACTGTACTTTTGCATTTTATTTCAATAAAACATGATATTACAGATATATATAAAATACACAAAAGCTTTTTTTTTTTAACTTACATCTATAAATAACTATACAAACATTAAAACAAAGCCAGAGATTAAGAAGGCATGTCATTCAATTATTTTAGTTAAAGGTATGTAAAATAAGCAGTTACAAAATAATATGAATTTCTTACTATGAAACACATAAAATCAAAAAGCTTTACTTAACATTTAAATAATATTCTTAAGATCATTACTATAAAATGCCAAAACTCAAAGCTATTACATTTAGTAAGACTTACCAAAATGCATAATTTATTTCAGAAAGTGCATAAAATGCTTAAATAATGGAAACACTTCTGAAATTATGTTCAGCACAGTCCTCTAAAAATGAATAACAATGTACAAATAAATAAATTTTGATGCAGGTTATGTTTTCTTCAATTTATATAAATGCAAAATGTAAACTACTTTGTATACAGCAGATAGAACCTTCAAGAAATTTATAAAATTACTGAATAGTTGAAAGAAAACTGTAGTATGAAAATGACCTGCTGAGACTTTTGATAAAAATGAGGCTACTCCTAAATGCAAGCTTTATATAAAAACTCTCATTTCTAGTTAACTTTGGCACAATGTCTGGAAGCTTAAAATTTAAATTCCTGTATTCTAGAATTGAAGCATCTGAGATTTAAAAAGCAACAAACATTTTGAACGATAAAAATGACAAACACTTTATGACAAAAATATGTATTTACATGCCATTAATAAATGCTAAAAATGATACATTCACAAAACATCTTGGGAGCTCTTTTCTGCCTGAGAAAACTTCAGGAGATATATAAAACATTCAAAGTAAAAAAAAAGTTCTCATTTAAATATTTTATATTTTGACACCGTTCAACGGAAGAAACACAAAGTATACAATCTTGGATGCTTTCAGAAATCTTCGGCATTGCGATAACTTGGCTCTGTAGACACAAAATAATCATCAAAAAAGCCAAACAGGAACTCAAATGTGGGTCTTTTTTCTGGATCTGCATCCCAACATTGTAACATCATTGAATAAACAGAATCTGGACATTCACAGTTTGAAGGTTTGGGCATTCTGTAACCTCTCTCCACTTGCTCAATTACTTCACGATTGTGCATGCCTAAAAGAACATTTCAGAAAATGAATAAATGATTAAAAAAAAAATGCTAACATATTGAAATTTACAGAATACAATTCTGTACTGTATAATGTAGTTAATTACATTTAACTATAATAATGATAACTTTTTGAAAACATCAGATAAAATAAAGAGCTTTAAATCCATTATATATTTTTAAAGTTTCAAGCTAACTCGCAGGTTTGATTTGTCTGATTACAGCAAAACACATGAAGGCAATCTGCCCATTGATTAGCACTGAACTCTTTCGAAGATAAAAAAGACTAAATAATACTGAACTGATTTTTCACAATGAAGTTAATAAATATCTCCAAAAACAGTACATACAGCAATTGTATGTAAATGGGAATTTTCTACCCTTAATTTTTATATTTTACTAAGTTAATTGAAATTTGTAAGACAGTGGTCTCCAAGTTTTTGACATAGTGTAACACTTGCATGCAGTTACAGTTCGCTCTGTTGCCCTTGCTTTGTCAGGACATGTCTTGCATGTCAGGACTTTGAAGGACATTCCTGAATTCCTTCAATGGGATCAATGCACTCCCATTTAGCAGACACTTCCTGATAATGGACGAAAGCCCTAGTCCTATCAGCATTCATTAATGACAGTATATATATATAT
>KK115524.1:172726-184570 GCA_000611955.2 Stegodyphus mimosarum
AAAACATTTTTGTGTATTTTATATTTTTTCTAAAAAAAAAAAAAAAAAAAAAAAAAAAAAAAAAAAAAACCACCCATAAAGGGATAAAGAGGAAGAAAATAAAGCAAATGTTTGCAAAGTAGAAGGTACATGCACTACATGAATACTGAAAAAAAAAATCTACTACTCATTACCTCAGTAATTTTTCAGAATATTGATTTTTTCAACTATTTCAGGAATGAGAAATTTTACTAATTACATTTATACATAAACACCAAATAAAAGAATTAAATTACATGCATATTACAAACTGGCTTTCTCTCTCTGAGTTCAGGTCACATAGAAGGTACATGCACTACATGAATACTGAAAAAAAAAATCTACTACTCATTACCTCAGTAATTTTTCAGAATATTGATTTTTTCAACTATTTCAGGAATGAGAAATTTTACTAATTACATTTATACATAAACACCAAATAAAAGAATTAAATTACATGCATATTACAAACTGGCTTTCTCTCTCTGAGTTCAGGTCACAGTAGTTAAATAATGACGTGGCTAATCAAATGCAAAAAACTTTTTTGAACAAAACATGTAGGAAAAAGCGAAGCAAAATTCAAAGACAATAATAAAAAAAAAAAAAAATTACCTTGCCGAGCAGTATACTCAGAATCTTCTATTATCCTGGCTAAACCAAAATCAGCCACTTTCACTATATTATTTTCCCCTACTAATATATTTCGAGCTGCTAAATCTCTGTGGATTAGTAATTCACGCTCCAAATATGCCATGCCACTAGCAATCTATAATAGAAGAATAAATAACTATATAATTTTAAATCGATACAAAAATCCTACTAACTGGGAAGACAAAACAAAACTGATAAAAACAGACATAAGATTTAATACTGTCTACAGAAACACAATGGTATGAAAAATTTAATGACAAAACAGTTTTTCAAATTTAATTTTGTGCAGAAATATTCCACATTAATCCAAATCATACCATAAGATTCCCAAGATGTGAAAATATGGGACAAAAGAGCAAAATCATCCAAACAAGGAGTGAAAAAAATAATAAAGCATTTTATTCAAAAAGAAGCTTTCAGCACAATTAGAGAGAAGGCATGTGACAGATGCTTTGCAGTCTTTAGAAGGAACTACACAGGTTATCTATACTTACGGAAAAATCACAAAAATCATGTTTACTGAAAACGTTACACGTAGAATTTTATGAAACTTACCCACAATATACAATACATAGTAAGGTATCAAATAACAAAAAAAGAAATTACCAGACAATTATGATAGTACAGAAATTAGCCCATGTATAAAATGAACAAATTGAAGGTGTCAATTTGCTATAGAAAAAGTACCTACAATATGGAATATGATCGCCTCTAGAAGCAATGGAGCACAAACAGCGATGAGTGATGCTTTCAATTATGCGATTTATCAGTTCCATAGGAAGGGAGAGCCATTGCTCTTGCAAAGCAGTTTTAAGTGCAGCAAGAGTCTGAGGGGGTAGATTGAGAGCAGCTAGACATCTATAGTAAAGCATCCCAAACGTGCTCCATAGGATTTCAGTCCAGGGATCAAGCTGGCCACTCCATGCGTATAATTGTTTCCTGCTGACATCTACGATGCGAGCCCTGTGTGGTCTTGAGTTGTCGTCCTGTAACAGAAAAGCATCACCTATTGCCCCGGCATATGGGTGCACATAAGCATCAAGGATGGCATCTCTATAAACCTGAGCACTCACGGTTCCCCTTGGAAAGACATGGAGGTCTGTGCATCCACCTAGAGATGCCACCCCGACACAGACACTGCCTCTTCCGTATGCATCTCTTTCACAGATGTTTGACAGATGATGAAGGGTTCTAGGTTCTCTCCATATCAAATGATGCCTACTATTGCTTTCTACACTAAACTGCACTCGTCCGTAAAGAAAACAGACCCCCATTGATCAGGCGTCCAGGGGACATGTTATCGTGCCCACTGCAAATGGTCCCTCCTATGGCATGACGTGAGGAGCACGCAAATGGCTGGTCGCCTCACATACAGATCACCTTCATGAAGCCTTCTATGCACAGTTGATGTTGACACCAAGCTTCCGGTGGCTGCAGCAAAAGAGGATCTAAGAAGAGTCGGAGTAATGGTTCTATTCCTGCGTGCACATAATGCCAAATATTGGTCATCAGCACTCGTCGTAGCAGTTGACCATCCTTGGCTGAACATTCTAGATGCCGAATCTGTGGTTTAAAATTGCCTCCAAAGCCTATGAACCACAGAAGGACTCAAATTTAGCCATCTGGCCACTTCTGTTTGACTTTCTCCTGCCTCTAGTCTCCCAATGCCTCTCCATCATAGTTCTGCAGGCAAATAATGCCTCGAGGTCATTGTTACAAATTGGCAATCTCAGATTTCTGATGTCACTATCAGAGTGAAATATGTGGGCTTGCTCTCAAACATGGACTTTTATGCTCCTCGCAGATGACGTACTGCGAGTACAGAGCCACTAATTTGCATATTGCAGTTTTACTCAGCTACTCTTACTTGGCAACATACTCAAATTTTACACGGTTTGGCTTATTTTTTAGGGCGTTATCGCTATTTTTGTGATTTTGGCTTAATTTATGATAACCAGTGTATAATCAATCCTGATTGCAATACAGGAAATACTGTGTCTGTGCATGTTAAGAACAAGGTTGTTAAGAAGCTTTGAGTCATTGCTTCCCATTCCTTCTTCAGCGCCAATTTCACCTGCAGAAGCGTTGCTTACAGCTGGTCATGTGCTGGCAAGTATTTCTGCAGAAAGTCCCATGTGTTCTACATTCTTTAGATCTGGGGAGCTTGCAGGTCAATCTGTGTGTTGAATATCTATACTAAGAACTCAGTGACAGCTACTGTATGATGAGTTGTCTTCCTCTTCCACGAAGAGGAAGCCCAGACCCACAACACTTCTAAGATGTGAGTGACACATGTCACTCACACATGAGGCCACCTGCGTGAGGGCACAGAACCTTGAACACCTTATTTAGCAAACACCAGTGACAGAACCTCCTTGGGAAATGTGGAAGTCAATATAGCTACCAAGCATACCACCCCAAATAAAAACTCCAGCACCTCCAAAATGATCCCTTTCGATGGCATTGGAGGGGTAATTACATGTTCCCTTTTTCTCCAAATATATGTACATCTAGAACCGCTTGTCAGACTAAATCGAACATCATTCATCAGTAACACCGACCCCACTCCTGAGGTGTCCAGTTCTTATGTTCCTGGCAGCACAGAAACTGACATCTCCAATAAAAAGGCATTACCATCATATTGTAGTCATGTATATAGACCACATTTGGGCAGCCTTCTAGTCATTGTAAAACATGATGTTGGACATTCAGAAGCTCCTACATGCACCTTGCAATGTCTAATGCTGTCCGCCGCCTTTCTAGTCTCCCCAATGGGACAGTATATCAATCATCCATCGCTCATGGGAGACCTCTTTTAAAAGTTTAAACAGCTGTTCTTACCATTTTAAATGTTTTCCAGCTCATGAAACAATGCTCGGAGCACTTCTGTACTGCTCTGCCATACTTCAGCCTTCTTCCAACTTCTCAATGACATGACCTCAGGTAAAGTCATGCAGATGATGCCTCTACAACTGCCTCCTTGCTTATTAGCAACTCAATGTCATTGATCTCACTCTACACCATGCAATATCTTTCACC
The DNA here is from genome assembly GCA_000611955.2 of Stegodyphus mimosarum. NCBI lineage: Eukaryota > Metazoa > Arthropoda > Arachnida > Araneae > Eresidae > Stegodyphus > Stegodyphus mimosarum. Next base: position 176,435 of record KK115524.1, read on the forward strand.
AAGTTGTTCAGTGTACACTGCCCATGTGCTTTTAAACCCTTCCAACACTCCTTCACCTAAGACTTGTGGCATATATGCATATAACCTACTGTACCAGTCCTAAATGCATCTCATGATTAGTCTTTCAGTTCATTCTGTTGCCTTGTTCCATGTTCATGCTAATTTGTCTGCCCTTTCCTTAATTTTTGCACACCAATGTAGTTGGTTATAATGATTTGGGAAAAGCACAAGAGGACTATGTATAATTGATAAAATGGATATAATTTCCCCAGCTTTCTAGACAAATGGCTGGTTAATTGATGATGGGAAATCCGAAGAAGGTATCTGCTTTTGAAGGGATCCCTTCATGAAAGACTTTCTCAGGAAAATCAGCCTATATTCTTATTAAACGTGAGGAAGATTTTAAAAAAATTCCTTCCAGAACGAAATTACCAATATATATGCAAAGTCTACTTTAATTTGATATTATTCTACCACAAACTGATTCTCACATTCTAAATCTACATCTTTACAGAATGTATTGGAAACAGAACTTATCTTTTGCTATGCTTGGATAAGTACGCATTTAGAATCATTCTTCCAACAAATCTAAACTCATTCACAGAAAACTCAACACTAAGCCAGGGAATTCCATTTATGTCGATCTATCAGTATTACTCTGGTATTATTTTATCAATATCATTTCAGATATACTCAGCTGATGACAGAGAAACTATATAAGTGTTCAAAAGAATAGACTTCTTTTCTCTGCATCTTACAGCACTTATTTTCACGTACATCCCTGTACATGCAGAAGCTGACAAGCAGTGCTGTTATTTGCTTCTTTCTCTTCATGATTACAAATATAAAATGCTTTCTGATATGGGTATAAGTGGCCTTGTCCTAAACAACAAATTATCATTATCTTTCTGAATAATTTCTATGATCTAGAGATGAAATTTTGAAGTATACCTAGCATTTTGGATATTTAAGACAAATTATGTCTGGCATTCATTTTTCAAATCATCTGTTACTTCTTACAGTCACTTAACCCATTCACGACGAGCGTGTCATATCTGCATCAGCAGCAAACATTATCTCATAGCCGGGTGTGTCATATTTGAATTGCCATTTAATTCCCTCTATGGCCGGGTGTACCACATCTGACTTTTCAGATAGAACATTTAATTAGTATTTTTTGTTGCCACTAGATGTAGCTGTATGTCTGTTATGGTGAAATATAACGAAAGTGTGTTTGCCTTCATTCCTGTGCAATGTTCTTTATTTTTGGCATTTTGTTTCGGAATGAGAGTGAAATTCCTGGATGTTAAGCAATGTAATGTCCTTTTTAACTGAGTCATTTGATATAAACAAATGCATGTGTTCTCGATGCTTTGAAATACTTTTTATTTTTAATTTTTGAGATAAAGTGGAGTAGATGTTCTATCATTAGATATTTTTTTTCTTACTCTTAGATTTTAACGTATTTTTTTTAATGGCAAATGAAAGCAGTATCTCATCGTAGAAAAATATACACAAATGCTAATTCATGGATGTTGAATAATGCAATAGCTCTTTATCTGGGTCATTTGATTTATTTATATAAATGAACATGTTCTCGATGCTCTGAAATGCATTTTATTTACATTTTTATCCCAATGTAAGTGGGGTAGATGCTCTATCAATACAGACTTTTTTATTACTCTTAGATTTTTTCGGCATTGAGAAGAATGTTTTGTATCACTAATCGAATGGTTTTTTTTAAATGGCAAAACGAAAGCACTATCTGACCGTAGAACAATATACACAAATGCTAAGTGAGTCTTTTTCTGATTCTGATGAGAGTGATGATATTTCTGTGGATTTAGAAAGTGATATCGATTCTAACATAGTATCAGATACAGAATTCACAGCATGCGTACCTTCTACATCTCATGGCAGTACCTCTGTGGACCCATTTTGACTAGGACACTTCAGGATTTGAAACCTTTTAATTTTATAGGAATGCCAAATGTTAATACTGTAAATGCTATCAAAGAAATTGATTTTTTTACAATTTTTTTATGAAAATCTAATAAACTCCACTGTAAGAGAAATAAACAGTTTCGCTCAAAATCATCTTAAAGATAACCCATCTTCTTCAAAATCGGTGAAATTTTGAGATGCGACTCCACAGCACATGAAAGCGTTTTTTGATCTGGTTCGTTTGATGGGAATAATCAAAAAGCCTAATATAAAAATGTATTTTAGCATCAACGAGATGTTCACTACTCCTTTTTTTCAATAAAGTCATTTCACAAATTGTTTTTCTTAACAACTCGAAATTCTTACATTTTACTTCTGATACTAATGCAAAGATATTACAAAAATTGGGATTCCTCATCGAAGTTCTGCAAAATAAATTTAAAACTACCTACACGCCAGATAAAAATATATGTATAGATGAATCACTTTTTGAATGGAAAGGTCAACTTGGATTTAGGCAATATGTGCCCTCCAAAAAATCTCGCTATAGAATAAAAATTTACAAGTTATGCAAGTCGAGTTCTGGGTATGTGTGGAACTTTTTTAATTTATTGTGGAAAAGACTATGAGCAATGGCACTGGTTCTTACGGAGAACGAGCGGTAAAAACACTCGTGAGCGACTTATCTGATAAAGGATATAATTTGTATGTACACAGATTTTTTAATTCCCCATCACTTGCAGAATACTTAGAATCTATAAAGACAAATCTGTATGAAACTTATGAAGAACAGCAAAAATATGCTGAAGAATTTTCCAAGAAAAGATTTGAAAGAGGGAGAGGTAGATGCCATCCAGTATAAAAATATGAATGTGATTGTGTTCGAGGAGTGAAAAAAAGACATATTTGTATAAAAAACAATACATGCATCAGATTTGGCTAAATATGGGAAGAAAGATAGAAAAACTGAGGAAGATATTTTGAAGCTTACTTGTGTTTTAGATTATAATAAGATGGGAGGCTCAATCTTGACCCATTATCCACTATTCCGAAAATCTCTAAAGTGGTATAAAAAACTGTTTTTTGGTTTGATGGACATTGCGCTCATGGATGCTAATGTTCTTTACAAAAAAAAATATAGAGTAAAAACACGTTTCCTGGAATTTAAAATGAAAGTCGTGGAGCAAATTTTTTAGAACTATGAAGATTATAGGGCCGAAAGAAAGTTCACTGTGAGATCATCCTCACTCTTAAGACTTTCAGGGAGACACTTCCCTACTTTAAATCTAAAGGAAAGTGGAGAAAAGTGCCGTAGATGATGTACAGTTTTCTCACAAACAGTAAAAAACGCAAGAAAACAGCAGCAGACATTCTATTCCTGTGACATATACAATGTTGGACTTTGTGTACACTGTGTTTTTTAAAATTCTTTCTTTTCGTTGTTTGCACACTGAATTTTTATGAAAATTTTTATTATGTGTTGTGTTGAATAAATTTTTTCATATATATTTATTTGTGGGATAAGGAAAAAATTATATTATTCTAGAATGAGTAAAATTTTTAAGGAAAATATAATAATAAAGGTTTAAAATTAATTCTGACAACTACTTGAATGTTCTTCTCATAATGTACCACAGATTGGACCAATTGGATGACAAATTTAATTTATACAAATTTGTTTCCAAAGTTAGGCTTAGCAGCGTGAATTGCCCGTCCCCACAAGACGTCGCATGTGGTTAACATGCCGTCCCAAGAGAATGCTTCAGTAACAAAGGCGCCCGTCATGAATGGGTTAAACGCTTTCTTCTTAACATCTTCAATCAGGTAATTATTAAACCTTATTCTAACACATATTTTCAGGAACAATTATCAGTTTCTGAAGCTTAATCTTTGGCTGCATACTCAATTGAGATATTCCTAACTTGCATATTCCTAAGTATGCAGGAAAATTTTAAATCTAGTACCTCAGATATATTTTATGCAAAACCATTCAGTAAAATATAAGTTTTCACTTTCGCAGATCATCCTTCAGTTTTTCATCTAGTATACATTAAAACTGCTTCATGAAGATAACATAAAAGCGTAACTGAAAAAGATGGTTTTTAAATTCAAAATACATGTTTGCACACATAAAAATTATTGAACTACTAAATAGTAATACTATAAATAACACTAATGAAGAAAATAATAAGTGATGCAAAAAAGGAAATGAAAACTTACTTGCGCTGCCATATCAATGAGAGCATGCAACCTCAAATTTTTGCCTTCTTTGTTTCTTAAATAATCTAAAAGACTGCCATTAGCCATATATTCAGTAACAATAAGAATGGGCTCTTCTTTTGAACAAACAGCAAACAAAGAGACTAATTTTTCATGTCGGAATTTTTTCATTATTGTAGCTTCCTTTAGAAATTCTGATGGTGCCATAGTACCAAATTTAAGAGTTTTGACTGCAACTGGTGTTGTTCCCTTCCATTTACCTAAAAACATTCAATGCATTAAACAAACAAGGATAATATTAAACTATTACATATACATACGTGTGTGTGTGCAATAATTATGATCAAATTTTATTGGAGGCAAAATTTTCATATTATTCTCAAGATTTTCCCCCAATAAACAAATATTAAATGGCACATAAATTAACTTACTTCACATTTTTACTGTTATTTTCCATGCTAACTGCTAAATTAATTTCATATTTAAACAAGATAACAGTTTAAAATACAATAACACGCCAAACAAATATTAATTTAGAAGTCAAACAACAAAAATCAGTGTTATATTTTCAAATTTTCACGGGACTAGTTTCGATGGTTTTACTGAACCATCAACCTCAGCTGCAAAAGCGCAAATGAACGACTAATCATTATATCTTATCTCGTTCATTCGCACTTTTGCAGCTGAGGATGATGGTTCAGTAAAACCATCAAAACTAGTCCAGTGAAAATCTGAAAATATAACACTAATTTTTGTTGTTTGACTTCTAAATTATGATAACAGTTTTTTAGCTAAGTATGATAACAAAAAAAAAAAGTCTAGAATTTGCTGGCCTATTCTGCAGACTGAGAATAGTTGCCATGAATCATCATAAAAATCAATAAAAATCACAGTTGCCATTAAATGTTAATGGCAAATAGTAATATATTCATATTCACAATACAGTCAGGAAAGACATGGAACTAAATCCATCTTTCGATGGATGAAAGGTCTTCAGATAAAAAATAAAAAGTCTTTAGACCTTCTGAACTTTAAACCTCAAATCTCTAGAATACAGCAATAAGAAAAAAGAGAAAAAATTATTTAAAAGTTTTTAATTAAAGTAGAACTTCAAAGAAGCTTTTAATGAAAAAAATAATAAAATTTTTAAATATATGCCTATATTTATTTCGATGATACAGATTTAATTTACTACATAATATACATAATTAAATTCTTCAATCTTTTTTTTTTTTTCTGAATAAAATAGACTTATAAATATTTGAGAAATAGTTTAAATTTTTCATTTTCCCAGAAAATAAAAGTGAAAGGGGAAGTTTATTTCTTAATACACATAAATTTAAACAGCACACTCTGGAAAATCAAGAGTGTGGCATCCATGGCTGCCATGAGATGATGCTACTGGCCGATTCCAAGCATATGCGATACAGGCGAACACTACAACACCAAATTTTAAAAGGCATCTACTCAGTTGTTCTCAGAAGCAAGAATTAAACTAAAATACATATTTCTTCAATTTACTTATGATATGTATGGTGAACCACAACGTACTGATCATTTATGCTGCCAAACACATTGCTGGCAGGCGTATCCAACTACACATGGAATGCGGTAATTGTATTCTACTGTAAGAAAAAATTTTAATGTACATTAATTAAGTTAACTTTTCCAAAATGGTTTCTTAGGTTAAGAGTTTGAAAGGCAGAAAAGACATGAAAATTACAATAATCAAATCTCAAATAATTTTTCAGATTTGTAAGATGTAAGGATTTTAATATCTCATTGCAAGAAACACTTTATCAAAAAAAACATGAAAATATCAAATAATTCAAGTATCACTTTATGTTTTTTTTTCTACTTCTTGAAGGACATTCCAGAATAACTAGAGGCACTTCATGTGAGACATGATTTTATTTAAAGATTACACTATAACATTAGCATCAATGAAAAATGCCAAAGAAATCAGCATATCATGTTCTTGTTTTTTTCTTTTTTTTTTTCCATGCTTACCATATGGGATTAATAATGCCCAAATACGATCAGCATTGTATGTTGATTCAAGTACAAAATCTTATGAACTTGCATCATGACAAAATGCTTTATAAGATTCTAACTAAATTTCATTTAGTTTTTTCAGGCAGATGTAATCTCATGGCATAGGAGGAGGAAGAGAAAATCCCACTCATTTATTCTCCCTCCAAAAAAATTAAAACACACAGGTTTCAGGGATCAATTCTAATGCATTTTGACAAACCAGTATTATCTCTTACTTTACTCTTTAAATAAAAATACACAGTTAATATTTAAAAATCGCAGATCATATAAGGATTTAAAAATGAAAGCTTTCAAGAAAACAGTGCACAATATAGTGAAACTGATACCTACCATACCATACATCACCAAAATTTCCACTACCTAATTTATGAATCAATTGTAATGAAGACCTAGGAATTTCCCATTCATCTCTAGTATCTGGTGAGAGATCCCACAGGTGAGGCTTTGGTTTCGTACAGGGAACTGTCAATTTATGGCACAAGCCATTTGCTCCTTCTGTAAAAAGAGAGATTAAACATTTAAGAGATATAATCTGCACACCTGATCAATAATTTAATATACAAACGATCAAAATTCAGTCTACAGATTTTGATTATATTTGAGACATAATGCATTCATATGGATTGAAAAAGAAAAATGAAAGTAGACAACATTTTGTTACTATACAGTGAACTCTCTTGTGCTGACCACATCCTGAAAAGAACCATCTCTACAAGTTCTATATAAATTAAATGTATTTCTAAACAGAAGAACAATTTTTGAGAGAAATATGTTTCTATCTATTTCTGAAACATAGACTTTAATCTTATCTCAATATAAAGCAATTTATATTATAGACTCATTTATGATATAACCTACTTTAAATGATTTCTTATATTCTTGACATGTTTATTCTAACTTTTTTCATTTCCTCTCTGTGCAGATCAAGAAGTGTAACAAATTACTATTCAATGTTGTCAAAGCAGTTCACTTCTGAATTTAAAATTACTATAGTTGGTCACCCTTATTTCAAGCAATAGTTCAATTAATGTATGTAAGCAGTAAACTTCATAAATCTTAAATGATTAACCTTCCTAACATGCTTGTATGTGCATGCGTGCATGCAAGATACAGAATATGTAAATCAAAATCATAACTGTAAATCAGCAATAGACCCTTTTAACTTGAGTACTTCCACTAGTCTAAAAAAAGGAAATAGCTTTCTCTGGACTGTGTCATTTCTAGATTAATCCTATCATATGACTTACATAACAATGAAGACAACAAATTTCGAACTTGATAAAAGCCCATTACAGTGTTAAGTATATTGTGGCAACAAATGTCAATTGAAATAAATTTTCTACATCATTGCATCTAATTCAGCTTCATTACAATCTAGTCGACAGCCCAATAATTCAACTGCGGGTACACCAATAGAAAATTCAACTACGATTGCATAAAGTGTGTTAACGACAAGGACTGAAGATTTGCTAGGATAACTAATTTTATTTTATTCTGCATCCACAAGAAACGTTGCTCTTGTTGCATTCAATATCCAGAAATGAAAAAAATCAGAGCTTCGAAAATTTATCCAACATAGTGTTTACATTAAATGTGATTTAATAAGTTTCAAGGAATGTTTCAAATTATTTCAACTATGCATTCCCAATGTGTAACCTCTGCTTAAAGAGTGTGCTTCAAGTTTGTGTGCGATAAATTAATTTTCACTTCCCCTCTTCATTGTTCATATTGCACTCATCAAACGAAAAACTCTTAACAAAGCTATGGATTTTAAAATTTTAAGACATGTGTTAAATGAATAAAGTAAAGTTTTCATTAGCGCAGCTAGAAATTTGTACATTATAATTATATAGAAATAGTTAGTCATTATTATTACTTTTAAATTTTGAATATGTAATGCTTTTTTTTTTTTTTTTT
>KK115524.1:184607-265264 GCA_000611955.2 Stegodyphus mimosarum
AAATGCTACACATAATGAATAAAATATAGATTGAAATTTTATAATATTAGTAATTTATTTTTAGATATTATGATGAAAAAAAATTAAGTACTGAATTCAAAGATTTGTCATTATTTTACTTAGGGTTAAAAAAAGAGGTTATTAAAAAGTACTGCAGTAATAACTAGGAATTATTAAACTATTATGGACTATTGCTTAAAAAATTATTATTAAGAATTTTGTAATTATTTTAAGAATGAGCTCAATGCAAGAAATCAATGAAATAATTTTGAAAACCTGGTACAGCATATGGTATACAAATAGCATTTTGAGTATAAATATTGAGTATTGTTACAATAAATAATGAATATTAATAATTTTCGAAATTGAAAAATTACAATAAAATTGATTTATAAATAATAAAAATTGTATAAAAAAGTAGTTTGGAATTATAGTAAATGCTGCTAAAATTTATAGACAATTGTATGTTAAGTACAGACTATGTTGAGGGTGTACTGGTTGAGAAACAAAGGCCTATTATTACCTCTGTACAATCGCTCCTTTAACCTTCTCTCATACAATATAATGTTGAATGTTCTCATTTTATGATAGAGTGTAATTTTTTTATATATTATTATCTTTTATTTACTTATTTTATGGAATGTATTTGTGAAGCTTTCGAAGATCAATTACTTTGTACAAGGAATGGAGGCCTTTTTAAGTAACTGCGATAATAACCTTGGCCACTGGTGCAGTATACACCAGCTGGTTCAGATGGATATGCCCAACTGATAAAAACGTTTATTTGCAGCGCCTTCCAGATTCGTAAACAGGGAATTGCAAATGAAAGATAATAACAATGAAATCATGATTCAGCAATATTACTACTATATTTATTATGTTAAAAAGTATATTTTAACTATGGAAATTAGTGTGTTATAAAATCTTGAAATTTTTTGTGATTATACAAAATAAGTAATGGATGTATAAAATTTTTATATTTGTAATATTGTTTGAAAAATTTTGAAAAGCCTTCCCTGAACAAATATGAATATGTCGACTTACAAGACAAAAACTTTAGGACTGAAAAAATTTAACAGGACTAAAATACTATCAAAGTTTATATTTTGCAATTATTTAAACAATGATTTTTCGTGAAATTTTACGATTTGTATTTTTCAAATTATGTTTCTCTTCATTTGCTAATGCTTTAGTGCTAAATCTCTTAAAAAAACTTTTCTGTCACCAAGCCTACAGAGAATATGCAAGATGAAAAATATGTAAATCAAAATAACTTATTTAGCAATAGCCTCTTAATTTCTTATTTTAATTTGGGGAATTCCTCTTGCTACCCTAAAAAATAGTAATAATGTTTTCTGGATTGCATCATTTCTAGATTAGCCCTATCATATGACTTACATAATGATGAAGATGTAACAAATTTGGAACTCAAAATTCTGAGAATCAAAACCTTTCTGTAAATAAGCTACCATACTCAAAAACTGCGCACTTTGCTCCTACCTCTGTTCCCGCAAGACCTGCTTACTTCGTTTCTTCCCAGTGCAACAAAATCTAATATGTTTCATGTAAGAACATTAGAATGCCAACAATATTGTGGCAGCAAATGTCACATGAAATGAAAAGGAATATTTAACCTGGAATTAATATAAAGGAATATTTCATATGGATATATTTATTAATTTAATTACTACATGTGCTGCACTACATATAACTCGAACATTTAAATTGTTTCATTATGAATTAAAATCTGCACAATCAAGGTTTTCTACAACATTATTAATACATTTGGTTGTAACGAAAGTTTTCCACCAAAAAACATTCTTAATAAAGTCAGTGAAAAAACATGACAGCAGTACCTTTAGTATCAACCCAACTATAAGATTTTCTGGAAATGTTTTGGTAGCTTTTCAAAGCTTTTGGTCCCAAAACTTGGTGGCCGCAAAAAAAAAAAAAAAAAAAAAAAAAAAAACACCTCCAAAAATATCAACCTCATTTTGGATGTTCTGTGCTAAATGGAAAATAGCACCAGCAACTTGTACTTGCAGATGTGAAAAAAAGGTAGAAGCCCAAAGAAGCGATGTCGGGACTATATGGTAAGTGCGGCAAAAGATCCCATTCGAGTCTGCGCGGAGTCCAGCTGATGAATGCAGACACACGTGGCCTTCCATTACCTTGATGTAACATTACCTCTTTGGGCCAGAACTCAGCTCAACGTTTTTTATGTACTTCCTTGTATGAAGTAAAAAGGAAGTACTGTAATTGCAAAAAATTTTGGGTATGATATTTCAATGAAAATATCCATTTTGACTGCTATCGAATGCAATTTAACAATGATTTTGTGTGACATCTGTACGCAAGGACAGAATAAAGGACTCTTTTCCCAAAAATAATTATAAAACCAATTTAAAATAGTTTCTGAAGAGATTTTTTCGTAGCATCTGTGTGTACATATGTATGTATGTAAGTATCTCACATAACTCAAAAATGAGTAGCCTCAGAATGTTGAAATTTTGTACACAGGACTGCTATAATATATAGATGTGCACCTTCTATTTTGGTTGCAATTGACCACACCAAAAGAATATAAATATATATATATATCTACTCTGTTACTCGGCTCAGTGAGCTCAGTTTATTTATTCTTATATGCTTGCAAATTGTTTATTTTTTGCTTTAAACCTGATTGAATTATGTTGTTCTTATCTTCCGGTTAAGGTTTTTATGCATTTAGTTAATCTACATGCAATATTTGTAGAATTATTAACAATTTTAAAGTTGTTTACCTGTGGTTGCCAATCTACAGAAACTAAGCTTTGCAAAAACAAAGATAACGCCTTCTTTTATTATTGTGAATTAAGCAATGCTTAATCAATTCTGGAATTTATTCAAGGAAATAAGTGTATAAGATTTACTTTGTAATTTTTAATGTAGATATTTTGGGTTTTTATGTATTTTTGCCTCATCACAAAGTCAGAACTGAATTAATTGAATGACAAATACTGAATCATCTGTGAAAACTGTTTGAATAGAACATATGGCTATGATTAGATAATTCTTCAGATGATATACAAAATTTTTGTGCATTCCGAGTTACAAAATCATTGAGATGTAACGCTGTTAAGTGAACCTAGTACTAGAATGTTGCTATGGTAAATAAATATAGTGAATTTTAAAGAGTGCTTTTATTCTATTGTAATTTATGTGCTATCGACGAAGTATATTTAATTCAATCCAATAAGTTGAAATGAAATGCAAAATGCATATAATTTGATATTCCGTACAAGGAAATGTGGTATACACATCACATTTTTTTTTTTTTTTTTTTTTTTTTTTAGCGTAAACATGGACTAGCATCTTGCTGTACACCTTACTGTCAAGGGTTTTACCTTTTCCAGATACTCTTTGTGGATAATACCATGCTAATGCCACCAGATACAATGCATGATCTTTTCATTAGTCGAACTGCACACTGTGATGCTGCTGATAGGTCACCGGGTGCAGACCAACCCCTTTTCGTCCTGTGTTGTTTTCATCACAAGTGATGATCCAGTCCAAAATTTTGTCCTAACATTGATATTTGAACAGATTAGTGCCAGCCGGAACACGTCTGTCCTACCTGCTTGAGTCAGCTCATGCAGCACCCAGCGACTTGTAAGACATAACACTAACATATAACTCCTTAGCAAGCTCTTGAGTGGTTGCATACTGGTCTTCTTCCACAATTTCTGGCAGGCGGACCTCTTCAACAACAGTAGGCCAGCCAGAATGCTCTGTTTCTTGAATATAATGGTCCTTGTTTTTTAACTTTTGGTACCAAACCTTCGTGGTATCATATGTTACAACATTAATACCTCAAGCTGTATGCATGATTTGGTGACATTCTATAGCTGACTTTTTGCAACAGAACTGGATGTAAATAATAGTTCTAATCTGGTAGTGTGACTGTTGCATTTCAGACACCTTGTACTTAATAATAATGATATTTTTTTTACAAATTTCACAACCCAGTTTTCTAAAGCAAGCCTCGTTCTTTCAAATGCCAAAAACCATTTGACAAAATATGATTAAACACTGCAATGCAACGATATTTGCAGCAGCGGCAGACTTTCATTAAACCCCGATACATATATATACATAAAATTTGAAAACAAAATTAAAAGTCATTCAAAATGGGGATAACAAAGAAAATCGACAAAAAAAATGGCAATATAATAAACTGTACACTGAAAATATTTTAAAAGGTAACATCATATTGGTACACTTCATTATAGAAGAGAGGTGTTTTTGAAATTACTAAAATTTATGATACAAGATATTATCATTATTCCTGTCACACATTAGGTCTGTCTGGGATATTTTAAAATCTCATTCATTTATGGCATTTGAGTATATTGATTTATTTTATACCTCCCATTAATATTAAAATAAATAATTTCCCCCCCCTTTTTTGCTAATTTGTAATTTTATTAATATAGTATTATTAAGGGATAAATTGCACTCCTTCTTCAGTACTTAATAGATTCTAATACAGATTTTACTGTTAAGACTACAATCAAATAAATTCATCACGCAGGTTGATAATTATAATCATCAATGGTCATCTTAAATGCAATATATAAAAATGACCAAACTGTTTAGAACCATGGATGGTCATCTTAAAGAAATATACCACTGTACCTTCTTTTATGAAAAAAATTATTCTACTGTAAGTAAGTTGAATGCCAAAATGCAGATCTAGAGAACAGGTCCCCATCAGTGGCTAAGTGGTTGAGATCGCTGAATACTAGGACTTTGACATGAATTCGGTTTTTGGAAAAAGGCTGGTAGCATGTTTGAATTCCACAGTTTCAATATGTGTAGCATGACTACGAGCCAGTTTTCCCTTAGATAGTCCCCCATAAAGCCATCCTGCCCCTTAGGCAGATAGCCCTCATGTTCTTTGCCGGATTCAATTAATCCAATTCAGTGATAAGATACAATGATAATTTCCCTAAATTTAATGATTTTATAAAACTTAGTATATTCCAAAAGTATACAGAACTGTAAAATTGCCTTAGAATACATGCTATATCCCATCATCATCAAACCTATCTATTTTCATATTTTCCTTCACTGTAATTCATATGTTTGCACATCAAATTTACCAACATATGAACATACAGTAAAAGCTCGACTATCTGGAAAGCTTGTGTAATGCCATGTTCCAGATAAGTGAAAATTCTGGATAGTTGAGCATATAAAAGACGGAATTCATATCAGAAAAGCCAAATTAGTGGAAAAATTTCTGCTTTAAAATTATAAAAATAATCATCTTATTTGTTTTCAACTTGAATAACAAAAGCCTACATTTAAAACTAATATTTAAAAAAAGAAAAAAAAAATTTCAGTCTTATAAAAGTCGACCTATTTCATAGGCCTTATGAAATCCCACCAAGCACGAAAATTGGTGTGTCACCAGTCATTCTGGCAGAAGTTTAAACAAACATATCATTCTACAACACACACCTGAACTGAGCAATTGGTAGAATGCAAAAGGGCAGGTGAAGCGAAGGACATTGAAATGAAAGATGCCTTTAAGACATACTCAACGGCTTAACAAACAGTTGTCAGACTTTGAGAGGGGTTGCATCATAGGGCTAAATGGTTGACTGAACAGGCATGGTTGGTGCGATATGGTCTTGTCTGTTGTTAAAACTAGTAGCTCAGCAAAGGCACATTCAGTCACTGTTGTGGCTCGGATTGCCAACTCACAGGAATTCTGGGACATTCAGAGATATCATTTGCAGAAGGCTAGGAGACGTTGAGCTCAAATCTCATGTCCATTAAGATGTTTGCCACTGACACTCCACCATAAGCAGTGTGTCTTGCATAGTGCTGCTTGTTGATTTGCAAGAACCAACTGTTCTCCTAATAAACTTGAAATAAACAGTTTTACACCTAATATTCCAAAGCATCATATTTATTTTCAAAATCTGTAGAACAACAACAAACTACAACAAAGATCAGATGGTTGCCACTCTTACAATGTCAAACTATGAATAAAAGATAGCAACTTAGACCTCCCCCCCCTTAGTTCTAAAATACTCCCACCTTTTGATTGATGACATACACTTAATCAATCAAAAAATATATAAAAAATATTGTCCATGCAAATATCAAGGCTAAATAGAACACACAAAGAAAATTAATTTTAATTTGTCATTCACTTCTAGTCACAACAGTCTTAATGTCCTTTGGTAAATCTGGTAGAGTGGTTATTCTTAATTTTGAAACTAAATTGTCTTATCCTGCATCTCAGTTTCATTTGCCTCATTTGACTGCAAAGATGAAGGTATTTCAAGATAGATATTCTATAAATTGTTCGAACTAATGCTCCAGATATGGTTTTGACACGAACTACTCGAATGTTAGCGTCTTTTCCTGAAAATAGCTCAATCACTTTTGCTAGAGGCCACAACACCTTGCATTTGTCATCACACTTGACGAAAACTATGTCTCCAATTTTTATCTGTTGAGAAATTGGCACAGTAGATGGATGATGAACTAGCAGGCAGAGATATTCATTTCTAAATCTCTTTCTCAAAGAGCTTTCGTAAATTCTGTAGATGTCTCAGTCTCTTGTTGAAATCATCTTTATCAAGGTGATCCAAGTCAGGAATTCCAAAGACTGGAATTTCACCTAAAAATAAGGATGGTATCAAAGGAATGAGATCATCAGAGTCCTCTGACATATAAGTGAATGGTCTGGCATTCACAGTTGCTTTGCAGTCGCACAGCACACTCACCAATTCTTCATAATTCAGAGATGACTGGCCTAGGAACATGATGCAAAAGCTTCTTAATCATTTGCACAAATCATTCCCAAAAGCCACCCCACCATGGTGCTGCGAGTGGACAGAACTTCCAATCGATCTTGTTTGTGGCGGCTTCTATCTCGATGGTATTCCAATTAATCAATCTCACGAGATTATTGGATCCAACAAAATTGCCTCCCTTCTCAATATAAATTATCGATGGCCTCTCTCTATGGGAAATAAAACTTCTAAGACCAAGTAAAAATCCTTGAGTTGAAAGGGACAAAATCAATTCCGAACGAACTGTCCTGAAAACAGCACAGGTGAAAAGTAAAATCCACGCTTTTCTTTTATCCTTCAAAATTCACGGGCCAGCTAAATCAATTCTGACAATCTCAAAAACCCAATCATTTCTAACTCTATTTTCTGGTAGAGTAGCATGCACAGTCTGTAGTCATTTACTTCCATGTCTCCTGCACCTGACACATGCATATAAAACTTTTTAAATCGTTGCTCTACTTTTCAAGATCCAAAACTTCTCTCTTAAGTACGTAAACTCCTGCATGAGACATAGATAGATGTATATCAATTATCAATTTCTCCACAGTTTTACGATTCTTCGGAAGTAACAATGGATAAATAAAATTTTCATAGTCTTTCCTTTCAGTCAACCTGGTCTTGACACGTAAAATGCCTTCGCCATCTCTGAACACACTGATTGATGCTTCTTAATAGCATCAGATGAAAAAGAATTATGTTGAATAATTTTCAAAATAGATTTCTCAGCTCTTGTCAGTTCATAAACTTTTAACTCTCCTGCTTCTCTTTCTTTCCTGCATTTCCTATGAATCAGCGTATCCACCCAATCATTCTCAGTATTTTCTTATACTTTGAAAAATAGCCAAAGAATTGTGAAAACATATCGTTAACATTACTTAATGAAACCATAAATGCTTTACGTTTTTCAGTATTAGCCTCTTCTTTATTATTGATTCGGATAGAATGAGGTCATTTTTCTTCCGGCAGAGCCAACCAAAGTAGGCCCTCCCACCATCTTGATTCAACAAGTTTTTTCACACATCCTCTTGACTGCATATTGGCTGGATTTTCAGCACCCAGTACATGGTGCCAGTTTTCACTGTTCCATAGGATTCTAATTTCTGAAACTCTGTTATTTACAGAAGTGCTCCAAACTTCTATGTTCTTTATCCAGAATAGTGCTGCTGAAGAATCTGTGCAGTAATATTCCTTTAAAATTTCGACCTTAAGGTTCTTCTTGACAAATAAAACTAATCACACTCCAATAAGACAAGCATGCAATTCAAGTCATGGTATACTTTTTTTTTTTTTTCTTTTAAGGGAGCTTGCTTGTGCTTTGGCTTGCAGTAGAGTCACTTTGACTTCTTCTTTATTTTGACTTCTCAATATGCACTTGCATATTATCTCTGTGAAGCATCAGCAAACATATGCAAACTAAAAGATTGTCCTTCTGTTAGTGGAACTAGTCTGAGAATCTTCATGGATGATAACAAGGGCAATTCTTTGACCCACTTCAAGAATTTGCTTTTGATATCTTCAGGTAGCTCTGCATGCCAGCTTAGTTTAGTTTTCCAGCTATTTTGCAAGTATAACTTTGGAAGGAGTGTAAAAGAGTGGGTGAAACCTACTGGATAAAAAATACTCTGCACAATTGATAGTACATTTCATCTTGTCACTAAGAGATCAATCAAGTCGATATTCGGGATGTCAGAAAACAATGAATCTTCATATTTATTCCACAGAAGACCAAGTACTTTCAATGGTTTGTCCGTTGCAGATTTTTCAATGCTCGGTTCTGATTATTCCCCCCCTCTTAAGCTAAAGTTAGCAATTGCCATTAACTGAGTTGATTTTGCAATAAAGCATTCTGCTTCTTCATTCATATTCTCTGAAGTGACACAGTTGTCGACACAGAAGGAATTTTTCAATTTCATAGCCACTTCCTTCAAAGAAGGTTCACACTGGTATAAATGAGAGTTGATTACTGCTCCTAAAAGAAACGGACTGCATTTTAGTCCAAAGACTCTTTGCAATAGCAAAAATTTCTTACTTCCTTTTGTTCAGAGTTTTTCCACCACAGGAATCTTAGGAAATCATGATCATTTCTTTGAACATATATTTGAAGAAAAGCTCTTCTAATATCTGAGATAATCCCTATTTTTTCTTGCCTAAATTCAAGAAGCAACCTAGGTATCAATTCAATTCAATTTTGACTTTTTGCTAAACAGTCGTTAAATGATAGGAAATTCTTTTGCTTGCAATGACGCGTCAAATACAGGTCTTACTGCTGTTGTACAATTATCTTTGAAGACTGATTTATGGGGCAGATAATGAATATTAAATCGTTCCTCTTCTGGTACTTCTTCTATCACTCCAGATTCAAGCCACACTTCAAACACTGCATTGTATGTTTCAAATTTATCCTTCAACATGAGCTTCTTTGTTGTAGAAATCAATTGTTTTTCAGCATGAAAAATGAAGTTTCTTTATCGTTAATCCAAGGTAAACTGACTTCGTATCGTTCATCCACCCACTTGGTCTTGTGAAAGTGATCCCAGCCTCCTTCTTCTAATTCTGAATCAGTTTTATTTTCTTAAGCATCTGCAATTCCCAGTGCTTCTAGCTTCTTCAAGTTTTCTATGTCACTGCTGTGAGTCAACATCGACAAGGAATTGCTTTCTAAAACGTAATCATTTGTCTTTCCCATGACCGTCCATCCAAGTAGTGGTTCCACAGCAGTCAGTCCATTTTCTAACTTCTGAATTCTTCTGGTTAATGCACCTGCGACGTCAGCTCCGATAAGAGCTTCTATTTTTAAATCCCTTCTTCCTACATCAGAAGTATGGATATTTTTCTGCCGTATTCATGGTCCAGGCTGTAAACTGACTACTGGTTCACAAATCTTAAAGGACTGTTCCAACAAGATTAGTTGTCTAGAAAAATCACCTTTTAGGTTTCTAACATTCACTTCATAGCATTTGTGAATTTCTCTCTTCATTGTTACCCGTCCTAAAAGCACATGAATTAAAGGTTCAGATTCACTTAAGTGGCACCCTTTGTCTACAGCAATCTTCTTTAATATGTAGGAGCGTTGCAACCCTGTATCGGTAAGTACCCTTACTGTCTTCTGCTTTTTGTTTGCATCGAAATTAATTAAGAGTGTTTGAAGAAACACTTCATCTATTAAACTGGGCTTGCAAGTGATATGTTTCGCGTTTCCTCTTTCTCATTCTTTTCATCATCACTGCTCTTTCCGTAAGCGTGCAAATCTGGACACATGACACCCCAACACCTTTTCGAGCATATCAAACATCGTACATTTGTCTTGCACTGCTTAGCCCTGTGTCCAAATTTGAGGCAGAAGAAGCAACCCTTCTTTTTCTTAATTACATCATCCGTTTGACTCAGTCCTCTTCTGAGCAACAAAACAATCTCGACCTTCATGATCTCTCTCACAAAATATGCAACAATTCTTTTCACCATAATTGGTTCCTTTATTATGGCCTGAGAATAAATCATTCACTGTACGCACGAAATGTTCACCCTGGTACTTTTTATCTACTTTATTTCTTTGCTCCTGAATCAGTTAATTTAAGTCCAGCTTTCGCCAAAGAAATTCTTTGCTCTCTTTTCACTTCATTCTTTAAAAACAATAACAATAATTGTTCTAATTTCTCAGAATGAAAATTTTCTGCGATAATTATTGATGTATGATTTCTAAGCCAAACTCGTAAAATTTCCTCGGGAATGCAAGATCCAATGAGCGGAAACAAAGTAAGCAGTAAGCATTTGTTATTCCTATTGACTCCAACGAATGTAAATATGACTCTAACTTGTCATACTATTCTGATACACTGCATTTTCTCATTTGATCAGTAACATTTTTAATATTTTTATTGTAAAAGATCTAGAGTGATCACAAGCAAATGTTTTAGGTCAAGTATTAGAGCAAACATCTTGGTGCAATTTGCCAATTTTTTTACAGATGAAAATGTAAAAGTTACTTATCGGATGCAAGTTAATGATTTTCATGAGCTTTTTAGAAAGATTTCCAAATTACCAATATTTATTGTAAATCGGCAGACATTAACAACATATGAAAAGAAAACATAGCAATTTAAAAAACAAATTTTAATTATTAAATAAGGATTAGATAATATATTAAAAAACAAAACCCTAACATTCTTTATCAAACTTTTCCGCAATTTTTTTGCTGCTCTTCTCTCCAAGTACACAGCGATCTGTTTTTCCTTTAAAGAAACCAGAAAATTGCAGCGACTTCGTGCAAACGTCAACAACACCAGCTATCTACTAAGATATCCCCTCATTTTTTTCCTTTAGAGATTTTGCGGCAAAATTTTCCCACAGTTTCTTCCACTACTGGCAAATTTCACAAGCATGTATTTTAAAATTAAGTTTAAAAATATCATGTGTTTATAAAATCATGTGTTGTTTATAAAAACCAATGTAACTTGAAATACAACAAAAAGAAGACATACAAAAATGCTGACATGCGTGAGTGAAGGATTGTTATGAGCATGGTTGCCAGAGTTTGGCCCATTATGAAAATCTGGCAACTTCTACTAAGGAGGCTGTGATAGCACATAAGCAACGATTTCCATAACATATATCAAGCTTAAAACTAAATTTAAGATGTATCATTAATGTAATGGGTTTTTGTTAGTCTCTCGATAAACAATAAATCAGGCTATGACTATACACGAGTTTATTGTTACTATAAACAGCCTTGATCAGCAATAAATTTCTGTTAAAATCAAAAGCCTGGGAAAGGAAATGCAAAATTGAAATGAAAATGCTTTAATTATAAATTTGAACACAAGTTTTGCAATTAGATTGGTTGACTGCTTAACAATTAAGAGTAAAGTAACTTGAGGGTAACCTGCCAAGCAAATAAAGGGAATGATGCCTTCATGAAAGACTTTCTACTGAAAACTGACATGTATTCATGTTACACAAGGGGAAGTCACAAAAATGCCAATGCTACTATCCCAATCATTAGAACCTGGGTTCAGCATTCTTATTCATTAGGACACTGATGGGCACCTTTTGCTAGTAGTATTTGTTAGAATCATGATATTCATTTAGTACTCAGAACTATAAATACAAATGGTAACAAACCTGCAAAAATATTAAAATAATTTTAGATATTATTGCAAAAGCATTATCATTTAAAAAACAAGCAAGAGTAGAATGATTATAGTCAATATAATAATGCTTGCCAAAATTTCAAGTTGGCATGCTTTGCTGTGCAAAATTTTATTTTATTTCAATATGGTTAGATTGGACTAGTTATTACATTCACAGAACAAATCACATCAGGATAATCTACTTAATAAGAAATGTTTCAATAAAGAAGTTTCTAAAGCAATCTGGTTTGTATTTAAATCACATATGGGAATACCATGAAAGCATCCGTGCAACTAAGCAGTTCTGACATTATGTATTTAATCCTAGAAGAAACTAAAATGTGTTACAAGTTCAGCTCTTGATGACCTATGAAAGCACTCGAACTGATTCATTGGATAATGACAATATCCTTTATTTTAATAAATAATTCTCTCCAAAGAGAATTCCTAACATCTTTTATTAAAGTAATATGCCAAAGGGCATATATTGGGACAAACATTTTAGAAAAGGAAATACTGCTGTGATCTGAAACAACTGTTTTCTGGAATAATTCTGGATTAACTACCAGTGATTATAACATAATTATGAGCTGAGATCTAAAGAAAAAAGGAATTCAGTAGAGGTACTATTTCTATTAGAGAATACTTTCAATGTTTCTGCCCATTATACCACAATGCAATACATTTATTTTCATGAAATATTCAGTCTTTTGAAAAAATGTGTTGCATAAACAGTAAGGCATTAGACATAAAATATATTTCTTTAAATAGTTTCATATAACCAACCACAACAACATGCCTCATTATTGTGATAAAATACATTAATATGTAATCCTCATAAATAAACAAAATACTAAATATAGATTATACAATGAAACATGAATTTCTTGAAACATTAATCATAAAAATTATAATTTCTTAATAATATATTATTTATACTCTGTTTTTAAATATACAACTTATTATACATTAAGTGTATCGGAACTGAGAGTTAATTTGAATTTGAAATAAAATAATCATCTTACCTGAATAATATGCAACTAGTTCCTGAAGTGTAACAAATGTCTTTCTTGTTGTTACATAAAACCCACCGTTATCCATTGCTTTGATTTTATAATGCTTTACATGATCGCTCTTTTGGTGTTCCCAATCTTTGATAGATAAAGAATATGCACCTAGAATATAAGGTTTAATATTAAAACTATAAAAGTTTTTTTTAGATATATATAAATAAGTGAGTGTGTGTACATAAAATGAAAAATAAAATAAAAAATATGTTTAAAATTCATTTCATATTCAATTTGAAATAAACCACATAGAAAAAAAAATTGAAAAACAGAAGCACAGTGGCAAACTCAAAGAAACTGGCGGATAAAATATGCCAAAAATGAAAATGAAATTTACTTCTTTGGCTGCATTGTCATCAGGGGGTTGGCACAAAGAAATATGTAAAAAAATAAAATAGCCCGTTTCTGAATCGACAAATTAAAATTTAATATTTAAAATTTAAAAATAATCTTAAAAAACAATCTACGTTATCTGCATCTGTATCAGTCTAACACCTACAGGCAAAGTAAGCAGTGCCAAAAATGCAAAATTATAGCTGCAAAAAACAGAGAGATTAAAAAAATTGGGGAAATAATTTTAAAGATTATTTTGAGTAAATTGTGTCCAAAAATAAATCATGCAAAAATAATAATTAAATACCTGATGAAACAAAACTGTATGCAATTTTTTTTAATTCAAAAATGGAAGTAATAAAATAACATGAAATTATGAAAACATACACGCCAAGTTTAAAAAGAAAATAACAGCATAAATCATAAACAAGCAAAAACACTTAAAAATCTAATGAAAACTTTTAAATGATTGGAGTGATTCCAAAAACATGTAAAATAGAAGTAATCTAACATATGGAAGAATAAAAAAAATTTAAAAAATAAATAAAAATAGAGCAGCAAGTTTCTAAAATCTGTAAAATCGAGAGCAACAAAAGTCTGAAATGAATATATATATATACGTAGCGTATTCAGAAACTAAGTACCGTTTCATTCTAGCGCCGTTGCAGCGCTGTGGTAGGCGTCCCGCGCATGCGCACTAGTCTTTCTTCTTCACTGACTTTCAATTGTCGCCCTTTTGGTTGCTCTATGTTGTGTTTTCAGTTTGCTGTGCACATTCAAAATGTTCAAGACAATTAGTTCTCCCGCTGACTGTGAGATTCGTGCTGTGATTAAATTTTTGAACACGAGAAATAGTAAACCGGCCGAAATTTATCGTCAAGTGACAGAAGTTTACGGTGAATGTGCGATAAGGGATGGAATGGTGAGAAAGTGGGTAAAATTTGTTGTAAAGAATGTTTAATGCAGGTCGAACAAATGTCCACGCTGAGGCTCGGAATGGTCGGCCTTCTGTTGTCACCGATGATTTGGTAAGGAAAGTTGATGAAGCAATTCATGAGAACAGACGCTTCCCAATGACAACTCTTTCAGAGGCATTTCCACAAATTTCACGTACTGTTTTGTTCGAAATTGTGTCTGACCGCTTGAATTATCACAAACTGTGTTCCCGATGGGTTCCAAAAATGCTCACTGATGTTCACAAAACAAAGTGACTTGGTAGTGCCCTGACATTTCTCACACGGTACAGTGATGAGGAAGAAAACTTTTTAAACCAAATTGTGACAGGTGATGAAACTTGGGTGTGTCATTTCACACCAGAATCGAAACAACAATCGATGGAGTGGAGACACACTCATTCTCCGAAAAAACAAAAGTTCAAAGTGACAATGTCATCACAAAAAATCATGTACACTGTCTTCTGGGATAGGAAAGGCGTTTTGCTTACTGAATTTCTTCCCAGAGGTGAAACCATTAATGCGGCACGATATTGTGAGACTTTAACAAAACTAAGGCGTGCCATTCAAAACAAACAAAGAGGAATGCTCAGTAAAGGAATTGTGTTGCTCCATGACAATGCTCGGCCCCATACTGCTGGTGTCACTCAATCGTTAATTCGACAGTTTCATTGGGAGCAGTTCGATCACCCGCCGTACAGCCCGGACTTGGCGCCGTCCGACTATCACTTGTTCCTGCACATGAAGCACAAGCTTGGTGGCAAGCGCTTTGGATCTGACGATGACACGAAAAATGCTGTGGAGTCGTGGTTATCGAAACTGGCGGGAAGTTTCTTTGACGATGGTATACAAAAACTGGTCACCCGCTATGACAAGTGTTTGATCATTGGCGGAAACTATGTTGAAAAATAGTTTAAGACATGTATTTTCATGTAAAAATAAAACTGGATTCGAAAAAATTGTTTTACTATTTTTTTTTTTTTTTCAAAACGGTACTTAGTTTCCGAATACGCCTCATATATAATATCACAAATCCTCTTCTTTTGTATTTTTTCTCGTGTTGATATTTTTCTGGTTTTTATAACTTTACGCTTTACTTTCTCATTTCTTTATTTCTTATTTTACGTATTTATAGAGCATTTTCAAATTTATTAGTATTGAATTTCACTTCTTTTGGGTCTTCTGGTTCTACATTTCTTACTTTTTGTCTCTCTTTCTCTGTATATGTATGGCTAATTGACATATTTATACATTTCTAGCATACACAGAGTGATTAAAAAAATGAGAAATTTTTAAAAGTTAATAATTTCATGAGAACAAATTGTTTAAAAAAATTATCTCATTTAACAGTAAAAATAATGCCATTTTAGACTATATACAGTACGAATTATTTTTTAAGACACCATCTTGCAAGTGAGTTCCTAATCTACGCAAACATTCCTGCAGTCTCTTCATTACATTGCTTATGGTTTGATGTAACATCTCAACTGGAATTTCAGCAATTGCTTCTCGGATTTTGGTTCAGATTTCTGGAGATGCTGAGTGATAACGGATTGACCATATGGACTTCTTATAACAGCATCTCAAACAGCTTGGATACTGAGTAGTTGTACGAATGGTTCACACACAGCCTGGAAGTTTCTGTTTCATTCCCGAACCAGTTTGCTCGAAATTACACATCCATGTTTTAATTGCATGCTCTAATGGAGCACGATCATGGCATCCTAAATTAAAATGACAACAGAATTCTCTACATGCTCCCTCCACACTATCACTATTCTTATAAAACGCTCTGATCACAAAAGCACGGTGTGCACCACTCCAAGCATTCATGATAACTATATGGCAGGGTGTCTTTGACAAGCTGGCATATGTTACTCAAAGTTACTAAATTGCCACTGTTGCCAACTTCTTCATAAGCTCCACAGCCTGTTACAAGCCAAGGCTGTCTCTCTAAGTTTCCTCCACCTGACCTCATTCTGTGCCCTCCAGCGATTAACTCCAATTAACGTTAAATCTTCCTCAACATCATATATCCATCTAGTGGGTGGTTTTTCTTTTCATCTTACTCCCTTAATTCTCAAAAAGGTTTTACTTTTGGTTGGAAAGGCATCATCATATCTAAACACATGGCCCAGCCACCTAATATGAGATGCCTTTATGATTCTCACAATATCAGTTTCACCATATTTCCTATATTTTCCATATAGTTCACGATTAAAAATAATCCTCCACATGCCATTTTGTTGTACCAATTCAAAGATCTTTCTTAGGATTTTTCTCTTAAAAGCTGATATCAGGTCTTTCTCTGTTCTGGTAAGTATCCAACATTCACTTCCATAAAGGGCAACAGGCCTTATTAAAGTTTTATATAAATTTAATTGTTTTTATATTGATTAGTTTGGATTTAAAACTGTTGCCAACTCAACTTTCAAAACTTCCAGTTTTTTTTAGTCACCCTGTATATGTATATGCATATGTAATATATATATTATGCATATGCATATATGTTTATTGTATACACATATAGAGAGGAGATCAGATTTTTTTTTTAATTTTTATTTCACATATCTGTAGTTTTACGACAGTTCCGGTTTGATGACAACAGGTTGATTTTTTACATACATATAGGAATTTTGGATTTTACTGGCACTGAACTTCATTTCTTTCATGTCTGTGTGAATTCGGTTTTAAATTTCTTACTTTTTGTCCATAACTGATTAATTTTTCAGCAGCTTATTGTGTAGAAATAATAATAATAATTTTAAGGATAATAATTTAAATAATAATTTTTTAGCAATAATAATTTTTGGGGAATAATTTTTGGCAGCAAATAATAATTTTTGGGATAAATTAAAATAAAATTAAAATAGAATTAAAATAAATTTAAAATTAAAAAATTCAAGAAGCTACGTGTATATATACTCAGCGTGTGTACATATATTTCAAAATATTCAAAAATGATAATAATGCATATAAATACACACACTAGGTGCATATAAATATACTAGGCATGTATAAATACTATATATACATTCAATTCAAAACTTTTCTTGCTATTGTGTTACAGATTTTAGGAACTTACGCCTCTACTTTTTAATAGCCCAAAGAGGCATTAAGCCCAGAAGGGCTATTAGTCTCAAAACAGCATGTTGCATCAAATCACTATAAATGGCTATCACTTTTCAAATTGTTGCCACCAAATATTATCCCCATCTACTACATTTAAATAAATAATGAAGAATGTGCATGAATGTACGTATGTTTCTCAAACTGTGAAAAAACAATGATACATAGAGCCATCAAGTTTTGAAAAATGTAGCCCTCCATCTGAATATGGGCACCTGGAAGCTCGAACCTTGAATGCGTTTTATTACCCATTTCATATTTTTTAACCTTTAACAAATTTTTGATTAAGAAACTCAGCAATTTGAAAGTGAGCAGAGGCAACACTCTGTAGAGAATAAAATATTTTTACCTCCATCGTATGAGATTATCTATCAGAAATTCTAAAGATATGATGTTTCTAAATATTTTTAACCCACAGGAACATTAGCCCAAAAGCTCTCAAAATGTGCATGTATGCCTAAATGGAAAAAAAAAAAAAAAACATCCATTTGGCTGTAATATAAAATCTAAAAACTAAGATTTTTTTTCATATTTTTAAATCAAATTTCCATTTATTTCTTTTATTTTTGTTTCCTTTGGATTATTTCTGTTCTGCTTTTGGATACAGTCCACTCATGTAAAACATTTTTATTAGATTTTTTAAGCTTTTTTGCTTGCTTATTTTTGATTTATGTTATTTCTTTTTACCTGGCCACATGTCTTCAAAATCTGCATATAGTTTCATTACTTCCAATTTTGGATTAAAACAATTTGCAAATGGTTTTGTTTTTTCAAGTACATGATTATTATTTTTGTTTGTTTTGATTTTGCTTTTGGACTCAAAATACCTCCCCCCCTTTTGCCTATGTTTTTGATGCTACAGTACCAAGTCCGTAATCCGGACGTCCATAATCCGGAATGATCTATAATCCGGACCTCAAAGCCACAAACTTTTTTTTTATATGCTTTACGCATGCGCATTTCATTTTTTTCTTTGCATAATAAAACGTGGAGATTTTCGAAAATGGCCGAGATTGCAATCTTATTTTCTTCCCTCCCCCTAAGGTATGCAGTAGCAGGTGCACTTTCTCCAAATGCATTGTATCAGTTTACTGCAGACAGCTTGTCCTAAGAGGTTTCTTATTGTTTGGTTGCTCGTGACATTTCGTTGTCGATTCTTTTGTGGTACAGTGTGCTTTTAAGCTTTTAAACAACAATAAAAGTGCAGGAAAGCTTTCAACAGCAATAACGATCCTATAAAAATAACTGAAGTAAACAAAATCTCAGTCGTGATCATAACAAAGCCAGAAAAGCTTGTTGGTCTGACTTTCAGAATAGTTTTATAAAGAATGGGGTCAAAGCCTAATTGAATCTTTGTTAGAAAATACAAAAGAAGTCATTCCAAATGTTCACACCTATTTTCTGCCTTAATGGACGGGGAGGGGAGGAAATTGCTGTGAAACTGGAAAAGTGTTTCGGGCGATTCGGTCTTTTGAGGATACAAAATACCGAAGGGTCTGGATTTCAAAGAGATAAGCTAACTAGCGTCTCAAATCAGAATGGTCGTGAACGGACTTATGTGCATGCTCATGGACAAGGCGAAATATGCTTTCTCTTCAAAGTCTCGCAATTACTGTATTCAGTGTAAACAATGAACAATATTTTTTTTTTTATTTCCGTGAACAAACCATGTTTAGTTTTTGGACCATCGCAGTGTAGAACAATTGTTTTTCGAATCTTAGGAAAGCATTTGAGAGAAGAAAGTAGCTGTAAATTCAGTTGCACTAAAATGAAAATGGTAACTGATATCAAAGTTAACAGCTGTGAAGAAAAGATTTCACTGGAATGCATTAAATTTTAGGAGGGTTACAATTAGGAATTTCTGAAATGAACGTGACAGACTTAAAGGTTGAAAACTTATAGTTTAACTTGAAAATAAAAAAAAAATAAATCAAAATTCCAGTGTAATAAAAATCAACGTTAAAAAGGAGTATTAATCTCAACAGCAAGGCCATATACAATAAGAGAGTTATATGTACATTTCATTCATAAAAATTTATTGAAATCTTATACAAAATAAGTCTATATTTAAAAAAGGAAATGAAATATGAAATGCTGATGAGAAATACAGTAAGTTTACCATCACTTGTTGGCGATAGAAAGAAATGACGCATGCGCAGTTCATTTAAACATTTTGCTCGTAAGGAGCCGTTTCATGGCCATTCTGATTTGAGATGCTAGTGATAAGCTAGGCTAGATTCTAAGGCATTTCAGTTAATGTTGCAGATTGCGCTGTTCCTTACTCTTCTAACTGAATCTGGCTTATTATTTTTTCCAGACTGTTAGAGCAATTTTATAAAAATTAAGCTTAAACTTTTGATTATGTTAAAAAGAGTTTCCAATTCTGGAGCTGCCAAGGGATCTACAACGCGAAAACATGTTTCGATGTCCATCAAACAAAAAGTCTTCATTTGGAAACCCCACTAGCAATGAATAACAGAAAAAGGGTTCGTTATGCTAAAAGTGATGATCATGACAAAGTGATGATTGAATGGGTCAGACATCACTTTGCTGCAAAAAATGGATAAAGGCATATCCGTCTCAAAATTATGCGAGGAGTATGGCATTGGAAAGTCAACTGTATATGACATAAGCAAAAAGAAAAAGGAACTTTTTGAATTTTTTGTGGATTCCGACACCCCACTAGCAATGAATAACAGAAAAAGGGTTCGTTATGCTAAAAGTGATGATCATGACAAAGTGATGATTGAATGGGTCAGACAGCGTCACAGCGACGGCGTGCCATTGAACGGGTCAAATGCTAATGGCTCAAGCCAAAATATTTCATGAAGAAATGAACTTAAACACTGAGTGTACATATTCGACAGGTTGGTTAACCAAATTTAAAAATCGCCATGGTATAAGACAATTAAAAATTTCAGGTGAAAAAGCTTCAGCTGATACTGAAACTGCTGAAGAATTTGCAGATGAATTCATTGAACTCATTACTAGTGAACAATCATCTCCAGAACAAATTTACATTGCTGATGAAACTGGTCTTTTCTGGCAATATATACCGCGAGATACCTTGGCAACCTCTACAGAAAAGGCACCAACTGGTGTCAAAGATTCCAAATGGAGACTAACAATTTTAGCGTGTACAAATGCTGCAGGAACGCACAAGTGCAAATTTTTCGTAATCGGAAAACATGCATGAACTTGAGCATTTAAATGAGTAACGATTTTCCCCATCATATATCGCACAAATAAAAGAGCATGGATGACACAAACGTTGATGAATGATTGGTTTGAAAATCATTTTATACCCGAGGTTCGGCAACATTTGAATCCGGTTGGTTTACCTGATGACTCAAAAATAGTCCTGACTTTGACAACTGTTCGGCGCATACTTCACTTAAAGTTTTAGTGAAAGATAATGTATCTGTATTATTCTTTCCTCTAAACTGTACATCTATCATTCAGCCTATGAATATGGGAATAGTGCACGTACTGAAATGCAAATATAAAGTAGCATTTTTAAAATCTATGTTAAATTTCTTGAACAATAGCAAGACTATTCAAGTATTTTTGAAATATTTTAGCATAAAATCTGCTGTGTGGAGCATCGCAAGATTGTGGGAGGATGTGTCTCCAGATACGTTAAAAAAATTTTTGCTTGGCATAATTTATGGCTAGCTACCATATTTCATGGTGAGGACGATGAAGATGATAGCCGCGAATTTGAAGGTTTTCGGACATCGCAAACTAAAGGTGAAATTTTCTAGTTATTGGATTATGTAAAGAAATGCGGAGAAGCGGTAATAAATGAAGATGATATAACAGAAGTTTTTCATTGCGACGACAATGCCCCAATCATCAATCAATTAACGGATGGCAAAATCTGTAGTATGGTTCTAGATCCAGAAAATATCACTTCCGATAGTGAAGAAAGTGACAGAGAGGTTATTGAAAACGAAAAAATTTCAATAAATATTAAGCTTTTTTTTTTGGTAAAATTTGATACCTTTTAGATCATAATTGCTCTTTATTTCATAAATTACTGTTTCATATTTTTAATTGTATAATTTCTACATGTCATCTTACCAGATTTAAATTTATGATCTATAATCCGGAAAAACCCTTAATACAGAATCGCCGAGGTCCCGACGAGTCCAGATTATGGACTGTATTTATTCTGTATTTTTGTAATTGCTTACTTTGGCCTTCGGGGGCTAGACTGATAAAGGCAGAGATTACATTGATTGTTTTCCTAAGATTACTTTTAAATTTTAAACTTTAATTTGTATCTTTGTCAGTTCAGAAATAAGCTGTTTTATTTACTTTTTTTACTTCTTTCATTGCACCAGCTCCCTAATGACGATGCAATGAAAGATGTAAATACCATTTTCCTTTTTGGTTTTGGCATATTTTGGCCCCTTTTTTCTTGCACTTTGCCACTGTGCTTGTTTTTTCTTCCATTTGTTTTGTTCATGCATGTGGTTTTTTCCAAACTAAGAGATGAATTTTAAAAGTTATTTTTATTTTATTTTATTTTTCATTATTACTACGTGTTACTGCTATCAGCACTTTGAACTATTACTTACTTTATATTTTTTCATATATATATATATAAATTACTTTGCATTTATTCACATATGTATTATAGATCAATTTATTACAGTTTGATTACATATCCATCACTGAAAATTATTTCAAAATGTTCTGTGAATCTCAAATAACAGAATTTGGGGAAAATACAGCCAGATTTTTACAGAAAACACAGCCACATTGTTTTTTTCTACCAATTTCTTATATGTCTCATTTACACTATAAATAAAAAAAAAAGTTATTTGACTGAACCTTTTACCATCAAATTAATATTTTTTAATCATTTCAATTAAGCAGCATGCCTGAGTTTATACAATTTCAATTAAAATTTTAATGTTTCTCTAAGAACAATCCTTTTTATACCTAAATCATTAGATTAATTCACATCAAACTGTATGATTTATTTTAATTGACATGTGTTTTTGTATTAATTTTATTCTGCAGGTCTCCTGTTTTCCTTCAGCTCCATCAGAAATGTACATGACCTGAGTCATTAGTAAGCAAGAGTATATGTTAAGAGAGATTATTTTGGCAATGCTTCCTCCCACTCCGTTCTCTTGTGCTCTGCCTCACATGAAATACTGTTGGATTTATATACATCAAACTACAATTTTACTTTCATACGAAAAACTCAAAATATATCTTATGTAAACTACTGTTTTTCTATAATTCTTCTTTTGTAATATAAGCAATCACTCAAGTTTCATGACAATTTCAACTAACTCCTAGTGATATGTAACAATTTTATTTAAAGAGATGATAACACTGGTATGCTCACTAAAGTAAAATTTGGTGCTTTCCTGATTATATGCATTCCTACCAAAGAGTTGGTGACTTCAGGTGAGCATCTGCAGACTCACCAGCAAATTTGGAGAAAAATGTTTATTGTGTTACCTTTACATCTATTTCAGTGATGCATCTAGTGGCACCTATTTTACTACATTCTCCTTTTTCCATACAAGACACTGACAGCTGTGCTTGAAAATAATGCCAAGTCTTCTTTGCAGGATTTCATCCAACATATATTCCTTTGTTCAATAATAAATAAAGTGTTATAAAAATGATAAAGTTGTTATAAACAAGATGCATCTATTTTCAAACCAGCTTCTGACCCACATTCTAACACTTTGCTTGCAATTTTTCAAATCACATCCCGTAAAATTTGGCTGTTTAAAATGCATACCTTCATAAAATGCAGATTTTTGTATTCTCAATTCTTGGGCAAAATGCCTTATTTCTGAATAAATTCAAGGCTTCTTTTATCAGCCGTCAAACTCTATAGTCGCACTAAGATTCATTACAACAAAATGAAATGTACTCACTGCAAAAAGCAATATTAATCGGAAAAAATTTGTTGAATTTTGGAAGTGCAAATCCACATGTATTCAAAAACATATAGGCTACATGCATACCTAGCTCCCACTTAACATATGTACTTTTTGGTGACATAGCATCGCCAAAGATGTCAGTATGGTATACTGTTTCATCAATATGTTTTTGCAGATTTTCGGTAGGGGGTTTGGATAATTAGAAAGTACCTAAAATTTTACTTAAAATCATAATCTTTAAGAGATAGCTGAATATTAACTAATCATTAATAGCACTTGTAAATTCTTTGCAAAGCAAAAAATATTACGATTCGAGTGTTCGTTTATTTATTATACAGATTCTAAACATCTTAGAAAGCAATTTTTACCGATAAAGTATATCCATAAGCAAAACAATTTACATACATAGATTTAAATATTTAAAGCATGCATTTAATTTTTTAATAAAACTTGCATTTATAACTGCATTCAGTAAATAGTTTTAAAACAAAATACCGTAGAAATGAAATTTAAAGTGTTTTACAATTCTGCAGCAAAAAGAAAATTCAGTGGCAGAGAAGCAGTTTGTCCTTACACACACATGTTATTTTGAAGATATCTATAAGGTAGACATGTAAGTCAGACCATATTAAATTTTCACATCATTTTATGAATTCTATATTATTAAATGTATAATTTGTAATACTAATATATAACAGACATAAATAACATCTTTTGAATAGTTCTAAAAATAAGTGAAATTAAAATTCATTTTTAAATATTTAGTGACTTCTTCAGGCAGTTAGAGAAGTACTTTACAATTTTATATTCATGCAATGAAAGGCCTACAGTAAAGTTTATAAAAAGTAGAAATATTAGCAATTAAAAGATCCACTTGAACAATTTAAAAACAGTTTCACATGCAAAATATTTCAATAGAATCATCTGCATGCATAGCTTTCCCATACTGTAAAATTTTCATGCGGAAAATTTAAGTTTATCAACCTTTTATAATACCTGTAGTTTGTTCACAGTTTCGAATAAGAAAAGCTCCTCTAGGATTTGAAGGTAGCATGAGCATTTTTTCTGCTTCTTTGCGCGATACACGCCCAAAAAACCAACTACAAAATGATTGATCAAAATGAGAACACACTAAATTAAAAAAAATTTCTTATAAAATAACATTTTTAAAATAACAAATTGAAAAAATATCTAAAAAAAATCAAAGTACTTACTCTTCACTTTCAACAGTTTTTTCTGGCGCAACATAATTGCGCGGCACATAACCATTTTGTTCATTTGCTAAATGACGTGCATGCCACCAATCTGGATCACTAAATACATAAATGACAAATTCTAATTTTTGCCATAAAATATTTAATTAAATACATTTTTCATCATTAAAAAGGTAAAACATAGAATTTCAGCGGAATATGAAAAGATCAGAGATGTAGACTAGCAAAATTAAGTAGAAAAGAAAATACAGTGAATCTTCTCTTTGCAATTCTTCCCTTCTCTGAAAATCATGAACATTTGTGAGAATTTAAATAAATACTGAATGACGATAATAAACTGAATACACCCAAGAATAATGAAAATTGTGACTGCCAACTATTTTTAGCACACAAGGCTTCAAATATGACAAAGACTGTTACAAATCACGACCCATATACAGCATTGTGTATCCTTGGGTTAGTATCCCCCCACCCAGGGTGTTGAAGATTAAAAATCTTCACTGGCACTTGAAGGGAGCCAGATATTACGGCAACCCTATTAGCTTATTCAGAATGCCTTTAGACGGCAGCAAGGATGGTTGTTGATGAAATCAGGCATGTAATATCGGTGCATATTATGTGAATATTCCAGAATATTTAATTTGAATAGTTGTATATAGTATTTGTAATATAAGTGTAAATAATAAAGATTTGAAAAGACAATGAAGACTCCTCCTCGACCCCGAGATTATATTTACTTCACAGGGTTGCCACTCAAACAGGAGAATGAAATTCCCTGACTTTTCCAGGTTTTCCAGGCGTGTTTTAAGAAAATTCCAGTCTATCCGCGTAATGCATTTTGGCTGTGCTGAGAGGTAAATTAATTATGGTACCAATTGAAAACACAAAATTTGCCAATTACATATGACTTATATATTATCCCCAAAGATTACTATTATAACTATAATAGGAGTTGTTTTCTCCACTGGAGAACTGAGATCAGAATCTGCTCAATGTGGATAAAAAATGTCTTCCCCCCCTTGACATTTTGCAGCTAAATGAAAGAAAGAAATCTATTTAATGATATTTTTAAATAAATTCATGTATTTTATATTTATTTAGCTGAATACATAAGCAAAAAATACGTGCATCGAATTTTGTGATGTTATGTCATCATACTGCTAGAATTAGTTTCAGGATTATGCCAGAGAAAATTTTCTGAAATTTGAAAGCATTATTTACTAATAAATAAATTTAGGGGAAAGAAGCAACATTAAATTATATGAATAACATTAAAATAATTAAAAAACTGAATTACAATAATCAATGATATTTTGGCTAATATAGTTATATTAAATGGTTAGCCTAGATGACTAATTACTATTTTTTTATTTTACTTCAAAATGACAAATAAGACATTTATTAAAAAGAGGGGGGGAAATGTTTAAAAGATTTTGCGGTAAAATCCTAGTATATATGTTACGGCCTTGGCCCGATTTTGAAAATTGCTGCCAACACTAAAATGGACCGTTTACTGCTCATCATCATGTCGCCAAACACCGTGAGTACCGTACACATAGGCTATTCTCCATGGTACTGCTATACTAGGATTAAACAAATTTTGTTTTATGCAAGAATGGGTATTTTCTTTAGTTCAACATGCACTGCACATGTGCATGCGAGTCTTTTCGATAATCTGTTTAAAGCTGCAAAAGTTGGCTCGATGCCAGGTGCCCAAGTGACGCTAATGCGTGCCAAGAAAGTGATCGCTTCCAACGTTGGTGCAAAACTCGCTTTTTGGGGAGATTGCTGTATGAAATTCCCTGACTTTTCCAGATTTAGACTAAAATATTTGAATTCCCTGACTTTTTTGGTCAATTTTCGAATTCCCTGACTTTTCCCGGTTTTCCAGGTAGCGTGGCAACCCTGCCCACCTTAACTTCAGCACAGATCAGAACTTGCTCCTTCACATCTTGCAGTCATGAGCTTACAATAGGTACCTGAAAGCCTAGAACATTGCGTGTTGATCAAACTTCTCATTCAAATGTCCTTAGATCTGAAATTTGGCAGAGACTTCCAAGCACAGTATAGAAAAAAATGCCTCTGTAGGATCAATGCACGTGAGTTCTGTTAAATGTTTCATTGAGAATGAGAGCATGTGAAGAATATCTGTCATCTCAACTGACAATGAAGTCAATGTGGTTATTTGCAAGAATATGTGCATATTATCAATCAAAGAACTTATGCTTTCGATCAGTGTTTGCACTGGAAAAACCATTAAAAAAAAAACATTCGTAGTATGGCAAGGTATATGCCCAGTGGATTTAATGAATGTTGACAGATAAGGAAAATTATGTACATGCAACTGCCAGGCTTAAAACCCATTTGGAGGGCATGTAGTTTGTGCGTAATTTCATTAATGTTCGAGAGTGGATTCATGAGCAACTGAAAACCTTACACAAAAATACTTCCAAAACATTTGCAAAAAATATTTCAACTCTGGAGGGAAGTATGTTTATTGCTTATAAAAGAATCAACTCTTTTATAAGCAATAAAAGGTTTCGTATAAAAAAAATCAGTTCCAATAATTTTTTAACTACAATGTATTTTTTTAATTCAACTTTGAATAGTGTTTATTTTCAAATCAGCAAGAAATGTAAGATACAAGATAAAGAGAAGTTTAAAGAAAATGACAACATTATACAAATTATATAATAGCATTATTACCTATCATTAAGAATTCCTAAACGGTCTCCCTTACGAAAACTTAGATCCCCATCATCTCGAGCATTGTATGTATAAAGTGCTACAACTATTTTCACTGAAAAAGAAAAAACAATTTCTCAGTTCATGAAGTTAACACATAAAATTTACAGTGTATACATTAATTAAGTATAAAGACACATGCAATATTAAGTATATGAATGAACTGCATTCTGTTATTCATATTAATATATTATTTATAGATACACAATTTATGATACGGATTTTTAAATTCAATATTTTTTAACATTTATTACATTATTTTCTACTATTATACTTAAAACATTTATTTCGGTTCTAATACCACAACATAAAAATTTGATATTTCTTATAAAAGTATTGTTTTATAAGTTTTTTTCACATTTTCACATGCTAAATAGAGGATTACTTTATAGCAAACAGATTTGCTATGTATAACATAAAACATGAATTAATTTCTAAGACCTACTTAGCTGTTTTTAATTAGCAAATTTCCCTTTTCTCTACGGAGATACTTTTTTTTTTCTTTCACACTCACTGCATATATCACTTCTTCATACAACTTAATGTTAATTTTATAATGCTGTTTACTCACAGATGTTTTCTTTTTTTCATTCGTTCTGCTTGATTGTAACTTTAAATTATATCAAAACATAGAAAATAATTAAATTATGATGAAATGAGATTTGTGTAAATGTCTTTCAG
Source organism: Stegodyphus mimosarum (assembly GCA_000611955.2). Lineage (NCBI taxonomy): Eukaryota > Metazoa > Arthropoda > Arachnida > Araneae > Eresidae > Stegodyphus > Stegodyphus mimosarum. The sequence continues at coordinate 212,625 of KK115524.1, forward strand.
ATGAAGACAATAGAGATAGAAGGGGAAGAATAACCACAAGTGCAAAGTGTTAGATGAGAGTGGTTAAGACTTCAGTGAAGAAAATTTAGAGCCAAATATGACAATATTCAATCTGCAATAATTGTATCTGGCAATAATGCTACTAGTGATGATAATGAAGATAATTTTTGCTTATCGCACAAACTTTATGAGCTGAGAAAAACAGAAACTGCATAACTTCAAAAGTAATACAAAGAAGTTATCATTACCAAAATCAAGTGCCAAGGCATTTTTGAAGAAAGGGAAGCCTGATTAAAAGTTAATGAATGTGCATTGTGAAGCAATGGAATGTGATCTTTGAATTTTTCTGAGGTGGGCCAAAAAACTGCAGCCCTTGCTCATCCACTTGTAAATTTCATTAACAAGTTTTTTTTCTTTTTTTTTCTTTAATGAACGCAAAAATAGATAAGACTTTGAGACAGAACGTAAAATCCATTACATAACACAAAATTCCTTATGTGGCATTCTTTGTTATAAAGGGAAGATACTTAGCAATGGCCTTCCCCTAAGCTTCTCACCACTCCATATTCATTGCATACAGGATAGGTTAGGTTAGCTTATTTGAACATGGCAAAGAGACAAGGGATATCTAAAGGTAGAGATGCCTTTGTAGAGGACTTTTCAAGGAAAGCTGGCTCGTATTCATGTTACACATTGGGAAAACCAACTATGCAGCCAGCCCATTTACCTGTGTTTGAACCCCAGCTTGATCAAATTACCAGTACTCAGCAGTCTTCACTCACCCACAGTGAAGGCCATTTATTTATTTATTATATGTTCTACCATTAGGCATAACATGAAACTGGCATGCTGAACAATGGAACACCTTTTAAGGGAACCTGGTTCGTATCTGCATTACACATGGGTAAAATTCTGAAAACAAACATGCAGGCAGCCCGTTTACCAGGACCTGAACCTTATAGATCAAACTACCAGCACTCAGCGGTTTTGACTGTCGGCCGTTTGTGAAGCCACTGCATACATAATACAGGCTGTCACTAAAAGAAAAAGGTTAGTATTTGTACTTCCTATGTCATTTTTTTACGCTTCCTATTTCATTAGTAATTTTATATTTTTACCTGTCCTCTAATGTTATCAAATATTATGGAAGCAGTAACAAAAATTAATAAATTTTACTCTGTGAACCTTTTGTTCTGCTAATAAATCTATGGCATCCACATAATTAATTTGATGTGCAGTCGATTTTTGATTGCTAGAATCACGAGACTTGATAAAACACACCTTGCTCATTGATAATCATAGTTTTTATAATAAGTATTAATTTGTTAAAAGTTCACTCACAGGTTGCAGATGTTGTCAGAAGCATAAAGTAAATCTGTAGTGCAATATAAATATTGCAAAAGGCATTCTGCAAATCAAATGTTCAGATCTGCTGTGAGAGATAAAAGTTCTTTAGAGATGGCAAGTTCCAGGCAGAATTCAAATCTGTTTAGATCTCATTCATATTTTCATGTAATATCTGCTCCATGTTTTCGCAACTCTTCAGTCGGCATATTCGATATTTCATGACAATTGTAAAATGCACAATTTGAATTTAGCACTATTAACTTTATTAACTTAAACACTTATATTATTTAGCACTATTAACCTTGTTTTAATTTCTGATAATACTCGATCACATAGAATCTTTATTGCCTTAGAAAATTGTTGAACGGGTTGAGATGTTCATGATTTGTCTTTGCGCAGTTCATCAAACTGCTTTTTACACTTTAGAATTCATTTATTTTTCAGAATAAGCTCAACCTGAATTTTTGCAGCTAATGTTTTAGACTCTTCTAATATCCAATGGATGTTCTCTCATATTCTGCAAAGCTGTGATGCAACATAGACGTACCTCATAGAGGTGCACCCCAGGCAACATTCTTTTGATAGCTAAGTGGTCTACAATTTTTGCATGCAGTCAACTACTCTAGTATAGGCTCTCTCGATGGACCCATCAATATTTTCATCTTTCACTGAAATGCTGGTTCTCTATTTCATAACAGAGCAGAATTAATTAACACTTTTTTGGCACTGAGTAGATGTTTCTGCTATTGTTGAAGTTAATCTATTGTCGAATTGGTTACAGTTTTTTGCCTTTCCGGGTTACTCACTTTTTTTATTACCAAAATATTGCCAAATTGCTAGTGGCATTTTGATTGGTGTTAAGTCTTTCTTTAAGAGCTGATTTTACTATTGTGAAGGAGACAGGAAACAGTGACTATAAATCTCAAATTGTTAATGCCTGGAAATATTGGCAAAGATTTAAAATTTATTTTATTTATAATCGTCCTGGTAGTAAGCTTGATTTTCAGCTTTAGAGGCTGAAAATAGATTAATATTTGCAGGTGATTTAAATGCCTAGTCTACTGTGTGGGGTTATCGAGATTTAAATGCTGCAGGTGGTGAAGTTAAGATTTTTTTAATTGGTTTTTAGTAAAGATTTCCTTTTCTCCCTTATTCTGGCTCTATGACCTCCCCTAATATTGTAAGTGTAACTGTTGACACTGGTGATCGCACTAACAGAACAGTTATTAAGGACCCTCATTCAGGACATTGTCCAATTGTGGTTATGATTTGTGCCCCTTTCAAACTCAGAATTTAGGTAATCCTGAACGGTTTCGTGTAACTTTAAAATAAGCAAGGTGGAAAGATTTTGCTTCTGGGCTAGATGAATCTCTTGCGCAAAAGGATTTTAATTTTGATATATCGGGATCCTCAGATAAGCTGATCACACTTTTCAACAAGTCTGTTCTTGAATGCGCAAGGACTACAATTCCAAGAGGGAGAGTTAAGCTATAAAAGTGTTTTTGGAGTAGGGATTAGGGGGGGTTAAAGACAAGGACAGATAGTCTTCGAAAAGCTGAGTTAACTAAAAGACAGTGCAATGTAATTGCTTAAAGGAGACAAGCCTCACTTTTTAAAAATCTTCTCTCTAGCAGATGCATAAAACTTTCAGTAAATTTATTTCAAAGATTAACTATAAAATAGCTTGGAAGAAGTGCAGGCACCTTCTAAAAATACAAAATATATATGTTCCATCTAAGGAAGAGCCCATGTATGTAGGTAATAATATTTTGGCAACTGACGAATCTACTGCAAATGATTTTGAATGTGAATTTTACCAAAACCAAAGAAAGAGTGATTATGTCTGTAAGATATCTAAGCATATTAATATCCAAATTTCCAATCTTCCTTACTCTAAAACAGATGGCACTGGAGCACATAATGATATCTTCAACTCCTCTTTTGTACTAAATGATTTGGAAATTGCACTGAGAAATCTTAAAATTAGAAAATCTCTGCAGTGGATTGATTATATACATGCTGAATTTCTTAAGACTATGGGTAATTATGCAAAGCAGATACTCTTGAATACTTATATTTGAAGACTGGTATGGTCCCCACTACAATGGAGGAAAGCACTTATCCCAATGCTCAAAAACGATAGAGATGCAAGATTTTTGTCAAATTATAGACCTATTTCACTTACATGTGTGATTGAGAGGTTCATGCAAGGTTAAATTGGTATTCTAGAGCATTTTGGTTTACTCAGATTATGAACAGGCTAGATTTCGTTGGGGCTGATCGACAAATTTTCAGGTTGCCCATTTTGCTCAGGTTGTGAAGGATACTCCTGGCGCTAGAAACTTTTTGACGGCTGTTTATGTCAATTTTAGATCAGCGTATGATAGGGTGTGGAAGGAGAAGTTAATTCTTAGGCCTATAGATCTTGGTGTTGGAAATAAAATGCTGAGGTGGATTTTTATTGGTCAGTGTGTCTGCAGAGTCCATTTTGGAAATAAAGTATCTTGGAGTTTTGTATTGCAGACTGGTTTTCCTCAGGGATCTATAGTTAAGTTGCATCCTTTTTAATATACATGTACTTAATTGATGCCATGAACTCAGTTAAGGGACTTTGCTGCCTTCTATTCAGGGATGATTTGCGCTTTTGGACACAATCAAAGACGAAGGGTGCAAAAGAATGTAACTGAGGATACCCATGGTGCTGCTCTCAGAACTTTGGAAAATCAGTATAGTACTAATAACAAGGTTGTTAATCTTGATAAGACCTTCTGTTCGCTGTTCAGACCTTCTCTCTTGCACATACAAAATTTGAACCTGATATTTACTTCTTAAATCATTGTTTTAAATATATCTGGCAGATTTACCTATCTTGGGCTTGTGCTCGACAAAACGATAAACTGAAAGTGTCTTACAAATATATACCTCAAAGATTTACTAAAAGACTGCCTATCCTGAAGCATCTTGCTGCTGTCTATGAAGATGTGATCGCTCAACTCTCAAGAATACTAATAAAGCTTTTATTCTGCTGGTTCTTATGTACTGCTGTGAACTACTTATTACTATTTCTGAGCAGGCATTGAGAAAACTAGAAACTCTGCAAAACCAGGAACTTCATTTAATTATTGGTGCTATTAAGACCATGCTGACTGAAGCAATGTTGCTTTTGATGGAGAATAAACCTGCTTAGACTCTGATAAATGTGAGCTATGCTATATGAAAAGTTAAATTATAACTTCCCCCCCCCGACACAGTTTCAATCTAGACCCAAGAATTTAAGGGACCCAACTTGGTTTTATTCACAGAGTCTTGGAATGGCACCCTACCTTCAATCTTAATGGTGAGATACAAGACCTAGTGCAGCCGTCTAATCCTTGTCATTATGAAGCACTAAATACATGCTTGGAACTTTATTGCCCAGCCTATAAAAAATAATATCCTCCTGAAATCTTGTGCTATATGACAGTGGAGATTCTAGAACTTAAATACCCGAGATCTGACTGGCTTATATACTGATGGATCGCATTCAATCAACTCACCAAATGTTCACATACTTTGTGAATGATTCACGTTTTATATTCGTAACAGGCATACTGGAACTGCTTTTGATGATGAGATGGCTGCTATTAAGGCAGCTTTATAACAACTTCTGATTCGAAATTTGATTTTTGTTAAGACTGTGATACTATCTGACTCGAAGGCAGGCTATTGCTTCTGATGCTGTGGCTAAATCTTTAGATGTATTATAAAAAAGAAATTACTTGCAACAGCTTAAGAGGAAAGAGATTTACATTACCCTCCAGTGGATCCCGGCACACTACAGTGTGAATGCTAATGAAAAATTCGATTTATTAGCTTTTTAGCTAATAAATAGGATCCATGGTCCCTCAGATAATTAACAGTGAGCTTTCTTTTTCAACTGCTAAACAAATTATTAAATATGCCTGTGCCTTTAACTGTCATCAAGATTTAGCATGTAGAAATTCTACAAAGCAGATGGTTGAGAAGTATTCAAGACAATATTCCTGACTGGCTCGTTACACAGCTGTGGTGACCTTGCAAATTATTACTGGTCATGATTGCTTGGTGGCGCACCTATTCTGCATTGGTATCCCGCCAAGCCCAATTTGCCCACTGCACAGCAATGGTATTATGGATAGAGACCATCTTATGTAATGCATTGCAATTCCTAGAAAATTTCAGACTGCACAACATTAGTTTGCAAGAGTGTGCATGGGTCAATGACTTTCACTACTTATACTTTTTTATTTATATATCTTATTTTATACATTCTAGTATATGGCAAATACCTGGCCATTGGAAATAAAAAAACTTTTTTCACAGCTTTGGTCAAGACTTAACATTAATGAGACGAAGAATAATACACAATAATATCTTCCTTTCGAATTTTAAGATTTACTCAAATTATTTCTTGAAGAATATCAGCCCAAATTGTCAAGCTGATAATAAATTCAAAATTTTTCACAGCATGCAGCTGATGCCCTGTCCTGTCCTATACTTTCATTCTGCATTAAGAGAAATATCTTTCTTTCAAGAATTTTACTACTTCCGGCTAATTCATCAGAAAGGTTTGCTAAGGTTTCATAGCCACATATTTTGCTGACCATCTCATCTGGCTGCTTCCTTTTAAGTTGATTTTTTATGAATTTTTTCATAATATCCCACAGAGTATGGCATCCAACGAAAAAGCAAAATACTTTCTGGATAATTCCAAATAGGTTAACTGCTTCCGGTCACGATGAGGAAGAATGCACACAGACAAGATTCAAGGAGTGGGCGAAACATGGCACAAATTCGGCCAGGTCATTCACTTCTGTAATCCTGGTATGTACTCCTTAATAAGTACCAGCCTGACCCATTATCGTTACGACTGACCATAACTGTCCAATATCGAAACCATCATGTGTCAATTTTTTCACAATCCGTTAAATAAATATATTCTCCCATCTTTCCAACAATTTCTATGAAATCAATAAAGCTTTCCTTTGTTTCATACAAATCATCACATTTTGTTACATATCAAACCACTGGCTCATTTGTTCTTCTTACGACACGTCTGGAGCGCAATTGAACATCATCGTATAGCATTTAGCTTCTTCGATATAATTTAAAATGCTCTTTTGCACTGTTTTCGCCATTATGTCGTTAATTTTATTCTGAATTATCTTTGATAAATATGATACCTGTCCAATTTTTAGGTGCTTTAATTGGTACTTAAGAGCTGAATAATGCTTGGCAAGCAGAAACATTAAATTCAAAAAATTTCCTAGAACTAGTCTGAGGACACTTTGTGAACATGAATTTTCCATTTAATCACCCACTCTCTATGAATTTCAGATGCTGCACACTCAGTTAATCTTTCTGAAGCATTTCTTAAATTAATGAATCCTGTAGTACACAATGCTGAAGTAGCAGCAGCAGCATGTTTCTGGTAAATCTTGCAAGATATTCAAAAATTGCGTTTTGAGTTTTAGAACATATAAGGGGGGACCTTCTTAACAGTGTTCTGTATCACATAAAAGATCACAAAAGTCTGTCATCACATTCAGTGGATCTAAAGTCTACATTTTCTAGATGTTTTTCAGCTAATGATATAGCCTGAATTGCTTACAAAAGATCTGGTCCTCATTTCTTCTGTGGCTGACCAACTGCCTGGGTTAAGGGACAATGAATCAGAAGTTTTTAAATCTTCATCTTTCTGCTGTCCACCTCCACCTAAAAATGAGAAGATTCTTTAATATCCCAGTTTCATGTCCTCCACCTGTTCATTTGAGGTAGATGAAAAAGGTTCTTCTGTCAAATGCTGACTGTAGACTCTTTGAGGATGATAGATGGAGGTTCTTCACCTAAGTCCCGCAGATCGTAAGAAACATTAATATCTTCTAGAATCTCAATATTATCAAAGTTGTGACAGGGTCTGATAGTTCACCTCTTCCATGAAGCCATTTTCTCATCTTAGCTATAATTTGTTTTACATTTTGGCCCTAGCTTTGGCAGTTTTTCAATATTCCACTCCTGAGAGCTTTATCTAAGTGTGCTCATGATTTCTTTTATCTTAAATGAAATGCACTATGACTTCCCTTAATAGGTAAAAACTGACATTATTACACACAGCCATATGGGTGCATCCACGGATGCTAAGTAATTGCCTTTGTCTTGCCAAATATAGTGCAGACTACTGATAAGACATATTTAAACAAAAAAGAAAAAAAAAACGAAAAAACATAAAAATAATAAATCAGCTTTAAAAAGCCAAAACGCACATCAGTATTCCAAATAAAGTCCAAGGGGAACCTAAGTTACAACTGGCTGAAAAAAAAAAACTAAATGCCTTGTTTCATTTCTTGGAAGACATAGACTATGTTAACAGGCTGTTGTAAATGCTTGACATATATTAATTTGAATTATACTGCCATCCCAAAAATTAAGGAACAGCATGTTTTTTGTATCTAATTTGAGAATGAAGCAATGTAGAAACAAGAAATTTACAGGATATGTTCACTAAATAGTTCTTTAATGAATGCAACATAGAATGTTTCTAAAGTTCAACATAAATATGAATTACAACAAAAAACTGCACTCTTGGCAGAGAAATCCAGTCTTGGAGAAACAGTATATCACAGTTTTTTTAGAAAAATACATTGGTAACATTACAAAAATGGGTTCCAATTAGGAATGTGTCCACCCCTAACTGCAATACAATGGCAGCAGCGATGTTCCTTGCTGTCAATTAAGTTGTCAGTTAGTAAAATGGGAAGCAATGAAAATCAAACACAGAGTAATCTTTGTTGAAGCTCATCTAACAACCTTGGAGGAGCAACCTGTCTCCCAAGGTAGTCCCAAAGATGCTCTATCAGATTCAAGTCTGGGGATTGAGCTGGCCATTCCATCCAATCCACACTGTGACCCTCAAGATATTCTTCAGCAACCCAAACTCAGTGCGGTAGCGCATTGTTGTCCATAAATAATTAAAACTTGTATTTTAATTTGCTAAAGTATGTTTTCATATGCTAGTAATGTTTACCAACTTGCAATAAATATCAACAGTTTGGGGATCTTTAAAAAAAAAAAAAAACATGAAAAAACCACCAATTTTCTCCTGATAAGTAACTTTTATCTTTTCATCTGTGAAACTTTGCCAAACTGCACTAAGGAGGTTGCATTAATACGCAAGTACCAAAAATAATTCAGTTGCTAATATCAGACAATTTCCATTTTTCTTAAACATAAAGATGTCTACATCTAAAATGTACTATGAAAGACAGTTCACATTTTACAAATAGATTTGCAACCAAAAAAGATTTTTTTTTTTTTCTTTACACTATGTAAAAATTCATGTCCTATCAAAATAGGAGTCTGTTGCCAACTGATGGCATATAAGATAGTTAACTTTCACGTAATGATAGGTATTGCTTATAATGGAGAGGATAATTTAAATATAGCAAGTATTTCTTAATAGCATTTTTTAAAATGTTAAGATTTATATCATAAACACAATTCACAAAACACATTTCTAACATATAATATGTACACAATTATAAAAATTTATTAACTCTGAGCTATGTTCATTATCATTTGTATCAAAAATAAAATCTAATTCATGCAAGAACTCTTTAGTAACATAGAAATTATAATCTTTTATATAAATCCTTATTTAATTATATTCAAATAGTATTACACTTTTTTATAATATATTAACATATTACACACTTATATTTCAAAATAATTTTCCTTTTTTTAAAAAAATTTCACTTAAGTTATTATACCTGAAGTAACTTTTGAGTTAAGTTTCAATTTCATTTAACAGTACCGATTGATTTTACCAGATGATATATTATTATTACTAACAGTATATATTATTATTACTAAAAAAATCCGATATATACACCACGTGACTTCCTTGTACAGAATATTAAATTATGTGGATCTTTTCCTGAATTTCATTTAAACTTTTCTTCGAATTTCATTAGAGATATACTTCTCATTCAAATAATTCAGTTTTCACTTTGTGGCAAGGCAAAAATACATAAAAACTCAAAATATCTTCATTAAAAATTGAAAGGTAAAGCAAAAGATAAAACACCAAATACTGTTAAAACAATTAAAAAACAATTTTTACAATTAAAATTACAAATTCTATGTGAAAACAAGCAATTTGGCTAGCAGGCAGAAAGGCAGATTTTTCGGTGCACAAAACTAAAAGTTTTGTTCTGGCCCCACTCCGCAAAATGACACTGAAGGCGCAGAAGGACTGCTTTCTTCAATATTCTGCTAAGTTTCAAATGTAAGCAAGGCTGTTGTGGTTTAAAATAAGAAAAAAAGAATAGGCTCTTTCTAATGGTTTCTCAATGCTTTCAGAGTGTCTGAATGCATCACTTGCTGGGTACAGTCATGTTTTTAAAAAAAATGAGAATGAGAATGATATCCTTATCACCCTAAAAGAGTAGCAATGAATTTCTGTGTTGATTGCTAGCTTTTGAATTGATTGCTAGCAGTTAGAACAATTTTTTGTGTTCAGAGCTGATTTTTTCTTTTTAACTCTTATGAAATGGCAGCACACTATTTCTATTTCATATACATTAATTACTAGCAATGAACAGGACTAATATTAAAGTGTACAGAGAAAAAGTCACTCGAATGATAACTGGAGTTTGGATAATTCCTATCAATTAATATAAAGCATGTGGCTGACTTCAGTATAACCCTAATATTATAGATATGAAAATATAATTTATTTCTCATAATTATAGTTTTAATCTTTTTTTAATTTATTTTTTCATAGCCATTATCAAATGCATAAGATTTATAGATTAAAAAACAGGATAAAGGAGTAGGCTGCGCATATTGTGTGTACCATCATAATACTCTATATAAAACCTGGCAAATCAGATTAAATATAACAAACTCAGTTTGGTTTATCTGATTATGGTTTTTAATTTTTAGCAAAACAGTATATATATTGAAATATTTCCATATATTTTTTTTAATTGCAAACATTAAATTTTTTTTCTTTCAGAAATCCCTGACAATGTATTCTTCATAATATTCTGAAATATTTTAATAATTTTTGTTTCTTATTTTAATACTTATTCTAGCACCTGCACTGAGTTATTACACAGCATAACGTTTTCTATTTACTAATAAATGTAGCTAATAAATTCAAAACTTGCTTATAGGTATAAAGCCGCCATTCTCAACCGGTGATACACGTACCACTCACTGGTAGTGCGCAAGGGAAAAATAACTGGTAGGCAAAGAAATAGAGTATTTTTTATCAAAAATTGAATACCCCAACATCCATTTTAAGTTTTTTCTCTAACACTCGTAAATTTATAGAATCTGAGCTTTATTCAAGAGCAACAGCCACCCATAGACTTTAGCAAAATAATCTGTTTATACTTTCACAAATATTCTTTTAGCCATTGACATAGCAAAATTTGTCATAAATGATGTTTTTAAAAGAAGTAATAGAAATGCATGTCCCTATAAAATCAAGTCCCTATAAAAAGATAATAATATCTTATTATTAATTCTTTTTGAGTTAATCAACTTATTAGCATGTCTACACTTTATGTGCCACCATTTCTGGGCTCATATTGCTTTATTTTGAATTAGAATAATTTTTTACATCGATTTCCTGTCTCTACTAGCAGGTATTTTGTATTCTTATTGCTTTGTAGTCCTTACTCTTCTAAGTGATTTCAGAATATCGTCATTTGTTTTCGAAGAACTCGTAATATATTGTGCATGTAAATATTTGTGAAAAATAATAAAACAAATCTACATTTTCAAAATGGAAAAAGAGCTAGGATTAACTAAGTGATGATTCACACTTGATGGATCCAGGACAATCTACTAGCACTAAGAATGTTGAAAAGAAAAACTGTTTAAGAAAATATAATGAAAACTAATTATCATTTCGGTTTACTTGGAATGGAGATGATATGAAAACTCAACCTCAATGTTTGCAGCGAACTATTAGCCAATCAAAATATGCAACCATCATTTCTTAAGACATCTTGAATCTAAAGACATCTTAAAAGACATCTTGCCAGTTTAAAGGATAAATCTGAAGACTATTTTAAATTCGGAATTAAAAAATAATAAACAAGTAATGAAAGGTTTTGTAACTTCAAGTGAAGAAGCTGCTTCGGATGCTACTTATCTAGTAAGAATAGCCTAAGAATTGCCAACAATGGGCAGACTCGCACTATTGGAGAAAATCTTATATTACCAGTAGCTAAGGATATCATTTTAACCTTATTCAACGAAAAAACGGCTAATGAACTTAATAATCCATTATAAATGATACAGTAATTCAAAGAATTCATGAAATGGCAAATTTCATAAAGAGACACTTATTCAAAAAATAAAACACAATTAGTATTTTGCATTGTAGTTGGATGAAAATACTGATATGATGAACTTTGTTCAATTACTCGTATATTCATTTCAAAGAATTAAATGAATTACCAAAGAGTATTTATTTTAGGAACCTCTTCATGATAGACAAACTGCAAACAAAATTTTCAAAATAATTGACAATTTTATGTCTGAGAATGATATTCCTTAGAATAAGTGCATTGCCATATGCAGTGACAGAGCTTAGACTTTAATAGGAAAACATTCTGGGGTTATTTCTCAAATAAAGCAAATCACACCTGAAACTAAATTTACTCACTGCTCCATTCATCGTGAAGCTTTAGTAGCCAAACATCCCCCAAAATCAGAAAATTGTTTTGAATCAAGCTGTGAAAATTGTTACTTTTATTGAAAGCCGATCTTTCAATTCAAGAATATTTGCAATTTTATGCCAAGAGATAGGCAGTGAACATGAAACGCTTTTTTTACATTCCAAAGTAAGGTGGTTATCCAGACGCAAAGTTTTAAATAGTCTTTTTGAATTTCGATCAGAAGTTCAAATTTTGCTCTGTGATTCAAAATTTGAATTGTAAAAATGCTCATTTAGTGAATTACGGTTGGCACATTTTAGTATATTTAGCTGGAATTTTTGGAAGTTAAATGAACTAAATATAAGATTATAAGGACTAAGTGTTAATTTGTTTACCACTAGAGACAAAATAATTGCAATGATTAAAAAACTCGAGCTAATAATCAAAGAATTGGATAATAATATTTTAAGCATTAAGCTTTTTACCACTTTTAGAAAGTTTTCTAACCGAAGGTAATTAGAAAATGAAAGGAGAATTAGTATCCGACATTGAAAATCATTGTTTTCCACTGATAAATAATTTCAATGTGTATTTTCCAGATGAAGAAGAAAATTGGATTAGAAATCCATTTTGTTCCAATGTACCTGATATTTTATCTTGTGAAGAAAAAGAACAATTAATAGAAATTTCCTGTGATAGAACTCTAACTGAAGATTTAAAAAATAACATACTTGTTAACTTTTGGCTGAACAGAAAAAGAGAATAGAGGCATTTCAAATAAAGCTATAAAATTTTTATTGCTTTTTACGCAACCTATTCGTGTGAACAATGATTTTCTTCCATGTTATATTTGAAAAATAAATACAGAACAAAATTAAAAGTGAATCCCAATTTACAGTTAAAAACTAAGTGAAATAAGACAAGACATAAAGAAATTGATCTCTCTTAAAAAAGCCTAAATTTCATACTAAATTTTAGAATTAAAGTATTATGACTTAAATTTTGATAATTAAAATAGTAACCAATTTTTAATCTAATATTTTTTATGTGTGCATATTTAATACAAACAGCCAACTGGTTGTGCAAATGGCAAACTATATAATATTTTTTTTAATACTTCTATTGAGAAATTGAAATAAAATCATTGTAAAATGTAGTGGTAGTACTAAAGTTTTTCAATTTTTTTTTAGATGGTATGCATTAGTCAAAAAGTTAAGAACTGTTGGTCTGGAGCATATTACAATGCTCAAACTTGAGAATAGTTACACTAGCATTTTAAAAATAAATTTGAAACTACTTTCAATGTTTGCTAAAATTATAAAATACAAATTTTATGATGCTGAAATTCTACTATAGAATTTAATACAATACTACATAAACAAAATAAGTAATTAGAACTGAAATAGTATAGAATGGTACTATACATTCAAAAATTAGGAATGAAATTTACTTTTTTAAACATTCTGTCATATCACGAACACAATTTCACAGAGTTCTTCCAAATGTACTTTTTATTTAACAAATTTTCCCATTATTAAGTAAATGAAAATAAAAATAAGATAAGAAGTACATTATAAACTTCTAAGTTCTAGACCTTCATCCCAAACACTAAGTCTTTAGAAACTGACTACTAATCTGTTCTAAAATTCTTTAGATGCAATTCCTTGTCTATTTCCAAAATTTGTACATTAGCCTTAGGTAACTGCACTGTTTTTTAAGTTTCTATAACTAAAAAATTCAGATATAATTCGTGGAAGTTATGCATTTCTCTTGCTAGCTTTCATAACAAAATAAAGCATTTCTCCTTTCTTATTATTGTAAGTTAATGACAATGCAAAAATACTTATCAGAATGGTCACATTTTCATGTTGCTATTACTGCAGTAGATCACAGTGCCCCCTACTCTAAAAAAATCAAGAGATTTAAAATATAAAACAGGTTTTGAAATATTTGCTTATGCCTGAAATTTGCTCACCAGTTTCCTGACACATAACACCTTGCAGATAATCCAGGTGTCATTATTTTCCATTGAAAAACATTTAAAATTTTAACACAGGATAATTTCTGACATATAAATGTGTGCAACAATACCAATGATACATTATTAACTCAATTTTATCACTAATAATGGGCCATGAACTTCAATTTAGATAACACTATTTTAATTTTGCTCAATTTCATTAAAATTTTTCTTTCTCTCATGTTTTTTGGAGCTAAATAAAGTTAAAGTTTTACTTTACTATAACAGATTGCATATGCACTGCATATTCAATTTTTTTTTAATTAGATATGTAAGATAATATTTAGTTTAAAGCATCAAGAAAGTAAGTTATCAAGGGGGGAAAATGATCATACCAAACTTACTACAATTATTGCCTTGTCTATTACTTTCAGATGAAAATGCTTGTGCGGGTGCATTAGATGAGCAGTTTGGATAGCGTTGCCTTTCGTGAAGTTGACTAATACCACCATTTCCACTCTGCAAGCCACTGTCAGCAGACAGAGAAGTTTCAATGGTTATTTCTGGATTTTCCCTAACAAAAAATCTGTACATGGTGATTTTTCTTGACACAAAAATTACCCATAGCAGTGGAGCCTTATGACAAAGCACTAAAAATAAATCATAGAAGATAATTCTCAGGACACAGAACAAAAATTCTGATGCAAGTTATGTATATTTAATAAAACAAAAAACTATACTTTTCAATAAATAAAACTAGTGTCACATTAATTTCAACTTATAAAAGAAAAGTGGAAAAATGACAAAAAGCTGGATTTAATAATTATATAACATTTTTTGATTAATTCAGATTAAAAAATACAGTTCAAGGTTTTAAAATGTTTCATTAAATTTAAACAAGTTATAAAACTAAACATGAATATTCAACAAACTGTATTAAAAATATTTAATCTTTCTTTCATTTTTCTTTTCTTATTATTGTCCCCTTTTCTATTATTTTCATGTTAACTTACACAGAAAAAATATAGTATAAAGTCTGAGATCTGGACTCGTCGGGACTTCAACGATTCCGGATTTGGGGGTGTTTCTGAATATTAGATCATCAGTTTAAAACTAATAAGATGGCATGTAGAAATTATAAAATTAAAAATATGAAATTGTAATTAATGAAATACTGAAACATTTATGATCTAAAGGATAACAAAATTTGCAAAAAAAGAAAAAAAATAGCTTAATATTTATTTGTTTACTTTATTGAACATTTATTTCAATATTAGTTGTTCAAGTTGCCTTTTTTGTGCTTTCTCTTTGATTCTGTAGACAGATATAATTTCTTGTTCAGTTATAAAGTTCCATTGTTTAAGTCCTGTAATTGCTGTGTTGAGAATTCCAACTAACTTATCAATCAATAACCTCTCTGTCGCTTTCTTCACTATCGTTAGCGGTATTTTCTGGATCTAGAACCACACTACAAATTTCAATAAAATGATAAATGAGACATTGTCATCACAATGAAAAACTTCTGTTACATCATCTTCATTTATTACTGCTTTTCCACATTTCTTTACAAAATCAATTAACTGAAAAATTTCACCTTTGGTTTATAATATCTGAAAAACTGCACATTCACGGCTATCATATTCATCATCTTCACCATGAAATATGATAGCTGACCATAAATTATGGCAAGCATTTTTTAAAGTATCTTAAGAATCATCTTCCGGCGGCCTTGCAATGCTTCACAAAGCAGATTTTATGCTAAAATATTTTTAATTTCCTGAATAGTCTTGCCATTATTGAAGAAATTTAACATGGATTTTAAAAATTTTACTTTATATTTGCATTTCAGAATGCACATTATTCTGATATCCACAGGCTGCATGATGGGTGTACAATTTGGAGGAAAGAATAATATGGATGCATTACCTTTCACTAAAACTTTCAGTTAAATATGAGCCGAACACTTCTCTACAATCAGGACAATTTTTGCATCATCAACCAAATTCTGCTGAGGCTCGAGTATGAAACAATTTTCAAACCATCATTCATTAACACTTGTGTCATCTGTGCTCTTTTATTTCCAATATATAACGAGCAAAATCTTACTCCTTTAAATGCTCGAAATTGTGCATTTTTTTCCAATTACAAAATGTTTACACTTATGCGTTCCTGCAGCATTTGGGCATGCTAAAATTGTTACACCAGTTAAACTCTTTTCTACAGAGATTGCCAAGGTATTTTGCAGTACATATTGCCAGAAAAGACCAGTTTCATCAGCACCATAAATCTGTTCTGGAGATAACTTTTCGCTATTGATGAATTCAATGAATTCGACTGCAAATAGTTCAGCAGCTTCAGCATCAGTTGAAGTTTTTTCACCTGAAATTCTTAGTTACCTTACATCATGGCAATTTTTAAATTTGGTTAACCAACCTGTCAAATATGTACTCAGTTTTTATGGTCATTTTTTAGTAAAATATTTTACCTTGAGCCATTTGCATCAGATCAGTCAATGGCATGCCCTCGCTGTGACGGTGTCTAACCCATTCGGTCATCACTTTGTCACGATCTTTGCTTTAGGCATAGTGAATAATTTTTCTGTTATTCATCGCAAGTATGGTTTCAGAATCGACAAAAAATTCAGAAAGTTTCTTTTTCTGCTTTTTTCTGTCACATACAATTGACATTCCAATGCCATACTCTTCGGATAATTTTGAGACAGATATACCTTTATCCATTTTTTTAAGCAAATTCCACTTTTTTTTTTCTTTTTTCTTTTTTAATGGATATCAAAACATGCTTTCACTTTGTAGATTCCATTACAGCTCCAGAATTAGAAACTCTTTTCGACATAATCGAAAGTTCAAACTTTAATTTTCATAACTGCTGTAATAAAAACAGCCTTAAAAAATAATAAGCTGGATCAAATCAGAAAGTTAAGGAACAGTGCAATCTGCTATATTGACTGAAATTTCTAGGAATCAGTAAAGTATAATTTTAGCTTAGCTTAATAGTCTCTGCTCTACATTACTGGGTTATCTATTACAAGATTGGTGACGAAAGACAAGTTGTTCCACCAAATTTTGTCTTTCATCTATCGTGCACTGACACAATTAAGCCTGAATTATATTATACACTGACATCCATTTCTTGCACATGCTTAAGGCTTATCTGAGTTCTGAATAAATAAATTTCCACACATACTCAAGGCTTATCGAGGGCCAGCACTAGATATCTTACCATCCGATGCAGTCTGTGTCCTAAATTTTGCTACCAAGTGCCTCTCCAAGCTCTAAATTTTTGGCGCCCCTAAATTTTGGATCCTAGTGCTTTCTCTAAATTCTAAAAATTTTTCATCCCGTAATTTTGTTGCTCGGTGTTACTCTAAATTCCAAAAATTTTGTCTTCCCAAAATTCTGCCACCCGGTTCTGCTATACGAGCTCTGGCACGGTTTTGGGTTTATGTGAAAAACAAATCACTTATTCTTAATTCAAATAGCATTAAATGTTATCTTTTGGCCTATGAGTTTTAATAACAAGATCTATTTTTGGCATATTGAAAAAAAAATTTTGTTAAATGTTTCTTCATCAACATTTCTTAGAGCATTTAACTTAAATCTATAATCATTACCAAGCACAATGTCAATATAAAAGGTTACCATTTTCTTTATTATTAAATTACTAATATAAAAAATTATTATTCATTATTAAATTACTAATATAAAATTGTTTGGGCATCGCTGCACGAGTCATTATGCAAGTTATCATATGTTGACAAACATGGTGTAATGAAAGCAAACTATAATAAATAATAATTCATCAGGTTGGCGTTCAGTGATATAAAATATTAGTAAAAATCACCGATATTTCTATGTAGAATGTTTCAGTTTGAGATGTACACCAAGCAGATACACAGCTACGGAGCCAAATTATTGATCACACAAATTTAAGCTAAATTATCCTTTCTGAAGAAATAATGAGGTATTTATTTAATGCGAAAGTGAAATTAGGATTTGGGCCTCTCCCCTTTTCATTATGAGGGTAAAAAATCAAATGCACATGCATTAAAGCATACCAAAAAAAGGAGGGTTGTTGGTGGTTTTGGGGTCCGGATTCTAAATCATTCTGGATATTGGATGTCTAGATTGTGGACTTTATACCATATTTTTACTTAGAAGAATGCTTATGTAATTTCAGTAAATTTACATAAATTGATCTGGGGATATCTTTTGATTATAATAAGGTCACAAAATATATCACAAGGCTGAAACTAATTTTAATAGTCACTAAAATATATTTAAATTAATTCATTTAAGATATACATATGAAAGAAATTCCTTTCAAATACTTTTAAAAAATTAAGACATATGGACATCTGGCTAGAAATTGCATTTCATTTCCTTTTATATGTTGCACACAAATGCTTTCTTACTGAAAAAGATTTTCTGCTTTACAGAGTTCATACGCATTTCTGCACATGGAAATTAAGTATTTTTAAGAACCACGAATGAAAAAAGTTAAGGACATATCAGCAAATGGGATTTGAATAAATTAAAGCAATTATATGCCCAAACTTCACTTTTATAATACCATTATAAGAATAGAACAGATCTCTAAGTAGGATTATTAAACATGATCTAACAAAACAAATTTAAGAATAAAACCAGCTTTGTAAAATTTCAACAATTTTCAAACAACTAGCATTCTACAATCAAGCAACTAGCATTAAATTACAAAATTTCTCGAAACATTTATATTTTACACTTAAAATAATCCCACATATTTTAAAGACGAAAGTCACATTTTATTTAAGTTTTCTAACAGAAAGGTTTATGTTAATTTTTTCTTTTATGCATTATTTCACCAAATACTCGCTCAGTCCAGAAGTACACTCAGCGGCTTGGGTTAAAATGAGAAAATTATAATCAATATGATTTGTAATAGAAGCTGTTACCACTGCTGTTGCTTGCCTAGACACACAGCTACTGATCAAAACAGATGTGAGTACCAAACATTGGCATGTTTGATAATGCTGAAAGTTAGCAGCTATTTGTCTGTCTGACAAAGTTAGTGTTATAATTTCTCATAGGGTTGCTAAATTGTAACCCAGTAAACTTCCAATAAGCCACTGGAACACCAGAGGTAATAAATTTCTTGGTATTACTTTAAGTCTCACTAGTTTTTTTGTTAATTTTTACTTTTTTTTATGCTTACCTTCTATCCACAGTAAAAATTAAAGAAAGGCAATTACTCGCCTTTGTTATAATAAATTGAATTACAACTTTATCTCAGGGATAACAGGCGTTTATTAGGAGAATGGAAAGCTAAGTATTCATACAGCAGCAATCAACATTACAACTACTGCGTAACTGAAGTTCAGAGCTTAAAATTCGCAGATTGCCCAAACCATAGATAGCAACGTTTTTAAGGCTCCCAACACAAGCTAACAAAGAAAAGGAAATCACATTAATCATTGGATCTCATGACATTCAGAGGCATAAAATATACAACACCCCTCCTCAATTGTAAAGTAGAAATAACTTACCTTAAGATGCATAAAAACAATAAATCAATATATAATATAAAATTACACTTTTAACATAATCCAAGGTTTTGCCTAAGCGTTTTCTGTTTGTTTATCCCTAATGACTTTGTTAAAATGTCTGCAGTCCTTTCATCAGTGCGCAGATATCGAAGTTGGTAATTTTTGTTCTTAACAAGATCCTTAACAAAATTATATGTTTAGTTCTACCAGTCTCGTTCATTATTTAACATTTTGATACAACTTTGGTTGTCCTCATAAAAATTGCAAATAGTGTCAATTTCATGGAAATCTTGCAAAAGTCTTTTAAGCCAAACTGCCTCCTTTGCTGCCTCGGCAAGTGCTATAAATTCCACTTCAGTCGATGACGAAGGCACATACGGTTGTTTCTTGCAGTTCCATGTAAATACATTGCCTTGATATTTAAAGAAATATCCGGAGTTGGATTTCCTATTGGTAGGGTCATTTCCCCAATCTGCATCCACATAACATAACGCATTGTTTTCCTTCTTGCTTATATTTCCCAGATGCAGTTTAAGATCTTTGGTTTATTTCAAATATCTGAAGAGCCTTTTGACTTCGATCCAATCGGTTCCCATTGGTTTTTACACTTTTCAAGCTAAGATTGAAACAGCAGCTGCTATGTCTGGTCTAGTAGTCACTGCTAGGTATAGTAAGGATCCTATTGCACTTTTATATTCCTCAACTTTACTGTAACCTTTTGCATCTTTCCTTTGCTTATAATATCCTGGACCAATAGAAAGAGTAGATGTTTTACAATCATTCATGCGATACTGTTTTAGCTTTCTCAAAATGTAGCTTGACTGGTCTAGGTAGAAGACTCCCTCACCATCACATTGAAAACGCTTGCCTAAATAGTAATGAAGATTCCCCAAATTTTTCAATGAGAAATATTTACCAATTCTGCTTTCAAAATTTTCAAGTGAATCTTCCGTACTTGCTGCAACGAACATATCATTCACATATACAGTGATGTATACAAACCCTTCTTTATCCTGTCTTGTATATAAACAAGGGTCATTTTGACTTCGTTCAAATCCTTTGCTTAAGAGAATTTCATTAAGTTTTCTGTTCCATTCGTTTGCCCTTTGCTTGAGTCCATATAAGTTCTTTACAAGTTTACAAACTTTATCACCTTCTTCAAATCCGGGAGGTTGTTTCATGTAAATATCATGAGATAAATCTCCATTTAAGTATATTAATTGGATATCATAATGTCTTACTGCCATTTTTCTTTTTCCTGCTATGGTAAGAAGCATTCTCAGAGTAGTTGGTTTGGCTACTGAAGCAAATACTTCACATAGTCATGACCATATTTCTCTTAGTATCCTTGAGCAACCAGACTAGCTTTATAACGAAATACTTTTCCTTCACAATCTCGTTTGGACTTGTATACTATTTGCAGCCTATAATGGTTTTCCGTTCAGATGCATCTGTCAAAATCCATATACCATCCGTTGAGGCATTAATCTCTTTTTGCCTGCTTGTTTCCATTTTTCCTTATTGGCACCTGAACAAGCTTCATAATATGATGTTGGATCTGCTGCTTCCTCCGACTGTGCTGAGAATGAACTAATATTATACCTCACAGGTGGAACGCCTTTGTTTTGTCTCGGAAATCGCCTCAGTTCTGTATTTTTAGAGATATACTCCTTTTCTGAATTATCTTTAAAAATACTTAGATCTTCTGTATCCTCCTGTTTATCCTTAGAATGGGGATGTTTTGGTATAAATGTCACATCCCGACTAATTACAATAGAGTCGGTATTTGTATCCAGCAAACAATAACATTTTGTTCCTCCTTCATATCCAACCAGGACTCGTTTAACAGACGTGTCAAGTTTTTGTCTCTTCTCTTTCAGTATATACACATATGCTGGAGTTCCAAATGATTGTATATGTGCTAATGATGGTTTCCTTTTATGCCATTTTTCATAAGGTGTAACTTTAAGTTCTCTCGTTGGCAACCTATTTTGCAAGTAGTTTGCTGTAATAACTACTTGTTTGGAAGATTAGAGGTTTTTAGCATCACTCTTATCATCTCAATTAATGTATGATTCTTTCTTTCCGCGATTCCATTCTGTTGCGGAGAATAAGTGTTGGCAAACATGAAGTTTGAAATTTACAACACTCAGCAGAGTTAACTATTTGCAGTAAAAGCACCCTAGTATTATGTTATGTGCAGACATTGAAAACAAATAAATTTAAACTCAACAAAATTTATTAACAAGATCTAAAAGTACAATAAATAAATCTATCAAGGAATTTAAAAACAGAATTTCAATATAAACATTTGCCTAGAATTAATTCTTCATTATGCCCCAAGGGCTTTTCATTCATGTAACAATATATATTTAGCTAATTTAGAATTTTTACCTGTTCCATGGCAACACTGGCCATCATTAACTTTCAGCAAGCATATCACTTAATTACACTAGGTAATAAATCACTCTTTACTTGACTGAAAGAAATCTCATGCTACTGGCAAAGAAAAATATCCCAATATACTTTCAAATTGAGAAAAATAGGTCATAGCTGTAGTTATCTTCATCACCCAAAAAGAACAGGATGATTCACATCGCTGCATCTAAACACTTGTGCCGATATCGCTGCTCACATTTATCGAACACCGGAATTGCCTAAAGTCAGCGTCTCACTCCTGCATCTCACTTATGACAACATTCCACGAGCCAGACCTCGAGAATTTAAACTGGAAGAGGATCTCACTCTTGAGGGCGTTCTACGGGCCGGACGTCTGAAGCTTAAACCAGAAGAGGCATCTCATGCTGGACGGCGTTCCACGGACCGAACGTCGGAAGCTTAAACCAGGAGAGGCATCTAACTCTGGACGGCGTTCATCGACTTGGCAGCAGCAGCAACTGGGAGCAATGCACTCAGGAAATAGAAGCGATCGAGTCAGTGCGGTGCGAGCTATTTAAAGCACGTAGTCGAGATTACGTCATCCTCGACTACCCAATCAGCTATCGGCACGAATTCACTCTCCGAATGACGCAACGTCATTTTCACCTGTGCATATTAAGTAGACGAAAAAATGCGAGTGTGTGCATATTAAGTGGCATAGAACAACGAAACAGAAACAAGATTGCCATATGCCTGAAAATAAAGTCTCAAAAGAAAGTTAATATCCCAAGGAGGAGAGATGATGCAAAGGGTTAAAAGAAAAATAAGGCCATATATGCAACAATAAGGAACATTTTTCTCATGTATTACTAGGCTTTTAGCATCACTCTTGTCATCTCAATTAATGTATGATTCTTTCTTTCCGCGATTCCATTCTGTTGCGGAGAATAAGGAACATTTTTCTCATGTATTATTCCATTTCCTTTCATTGCTTACATATTCCCCTCCTCAATCTGATCTCAGTTGTTTTGGTACTTTCCCAAACTGTCGTAACAGCTGTCTGATGAAGTGTGCAATACATTGTTTAGTTTCTTCTTTATGCTTCAGAAGGTAAACTGTAGTGTATCTACTATAATCATCAATTGCTGTTAGTATATATCTTGCACCACCTGGAGTTACAGTTTGCATTGGTCCACAAAGATCTGTATGCACTAAATCGAGTATCTCGGATGTTTGCGAAGTAGACTTTTCGGAAATGGTTCTCTGCATGCTTTGGTAGCAATACAGTAGAACAGGGAGCAATATTCATACCTTCAGCCATAGATTCATTGCACACCCTTAAAATATCGGTAGGATTTATATGACCTAATTTTATATGCCAGTCATGAATGCATTCCGTAAGGACTTGTTTTGTACGAAGAACATGTTCACTTTCCTTAAGAACATACAAACCTCCTCTGACATAGCCAAAAGTTATTATATTACCATTCTTCACAATATGACATTCAGCACCTTTAAAGTTCACTTCATATCCGTTATCTGTCAGCTTCTTTAGAGATAATAAATTTCCAGATAGCTGTGGAACAAAAAGCACATCTTTGATCGTAATCTGTATTTCCTCATTTTGATTATTCTGATATTTTATCAAGCAATTACTTTTTCCCTGACTAAGCACTGGATATCAGTTAGCTAAAGTTATTTGCTCAGGAACAGAATTACTATCAAAACTGCTGAACAAAGTTTTATCATTGCACATATGAATGGTAGCTCCAGAATCGATACACCAGTAACCATGTAAATTATTCACACTTGTAAAGCAATGATGATTAGAAACTTGTTTCACTTCAGTAATGTCACTTGAATTCATAGTTGCATTGACTTGTTACTTTTGATTATGCTTAAGCTCCTATTTTGCATATTTCCTGCAGTCAGCCTTTAAATGTCCTAATTTCTTACAACAGAAATAATTACATACTTTATTTTTATCAGCTGGAAAGTTACACGTTAAAAAAGAATATGACCTCAAAGCTTTATTCTCGCTTCCTGTACCAGGTTCTTTATTTTTGTTTTGATAAGTATACTCTTCCAACAATTTATTTTTAACCAATTCAACAGTTAAATCTGCTTCTGGTCATGTTTCTAAAGCTGTTATTAATGTAGCATAATTTTCAGGTAAGCTACTTAAAATATATGCAACGAATAAAGGTTCTGAAATTTTCTCACCTAGCACTACTAGTTGATCCACAATAGCTTCCATTTTCATTAGATGATCGCTCATTTGTTCTTTATCGCTGTACTGCAAATTACACAGCTTTTTCAAAAGCCCAACCCTTCGGGACAGTGTTGACTTTTCATGGTATTGTTTGAGAGTATTCCATGCTTCTTTCACAGTCGTACACTTTCTAATATATCCTAATTGTTTATCTTCCAATAAAAGTCCTATAGTTGCTCTAGCTTTTCCGTCTTTTGAAGCCCACTTTGTAGTTACTGGAGATGGAAGTTCTGTGATAATAACATCCCATAAATCCTCTTTAATCAGCACAAGTTCCAGTTTAAATTTCCGTTTCGGTCATTCAGCTTTTCGATGCACACACAGTTTACATCCATAGCCACCATTACATAATCATGAAGGAGTAAAGAAAACGAAAGTAATCGCTGTTCATCGATTTTAATCCAAAATGCTGATTCAAAATATTACTATACACCCTTATGAAAGACTTCTAATTTACTAGGGCTATAACCTGTTATAATAAATTGAATTATAACTTTATCGCAGGAATAACAAGCGTTTATTAGAAGAATAGAAAGCTAAATATTCATGCAGCAGTGATCAACATTACAATTAATGCGCAACTAAAGTTCAGAGCTTAAAATTGGCAAATTGCCCAAAACATTAGATGGCATCATTTTTAACACTCCCAACACAAGCTAATAAAGAAAAGGAAATCACATTAATCATTGGATCTCATGACATTCGGAGGTATAAAATATACAGCAGCCTTAACGCATAGAGATAACTTCTAAGGATGATTAGAAGAAACTGCTGATTTTATTCCTTTAGAAATATGAGCATTGAGAATAAATATGAAATGACAGATGGGCACAGCTGGTGTGGGAGAATTTTTAGAATTCAGTGAAGCATTTAGTAACAAAGTTTGGACATGGCAATTTTAGGCAAAAGTTCAGGCAGCAAAATGTTTTGTGTTAGTCCTCTGTATGGTGCTTGACATATATATAAGATGAATCTATTAAATTATCAGTTTTAAATTTCTTTTAATAGAAAAATTTTTTCCTACAGATATCTGACCATGTGACAAGATTAGAATTTTTGCAATTTTCCATGCTTGTGCCTATTGAAAAGAAATGTACGTAAAGAGAAGATAAATGTGTTAAGGGAAAAGACATCAAGGATCGAAACTAGAAAAATAAAATAATTTTGTTTTTCCAAACATTCTCCAATAAATAAATTCACATATTTTTGATAAAACATGCCAATTATGTGTTAATACCATGAAGACAATTTTTATTTTGTCACATGTTTGTGGATTTGTAAATCTATAAATCTTGCCTTCAAATCTTTCTAAACCTTCCAAGGCACAGAGTCTTAAATTCGAAAGAAAAATTATCCCTATCACCTTTATATGAACCAATATGAAGAAAATTCATCATTACAAAATGATGCAATACATATGAGGAAATATGCAAAATGCAATAAAATTATGATTACTTCCTTATTATAGTGGCTCCCGATCTTATTTGGACTTTAGGATTATGCAAAAGTCCCAGCTATGAATTCGCCAAGCTCTTGAAACATAAATGTAAAAATAAATTACAATAATATTCGCAAGTTCTTTTCCAAGATTATTTTTAATATTCATTATGGAAAAGCCACATTTCCAGACCTGCTTTGAACAATTCATCAAAAACACAATTTTTTCTTATGTATTAACTTAAAATTCTGAAAAATACGATTTGAAGTGATGTGAAGCTGTGTCTCATTTTTTATAATAATACTTGGCTAAACCCCTACATTTTAGGTGTAAATACACATTGTTGGGTCTACGAAATTTCACTGTAAAGCGACTATAACCAGCTTCTGTGAGTTCTCAGAGTCGTAGCTAAGATTTGCCGCACAGGGGGACAGATGAAAATTTCCTGCCCCCCTCCTGTTTACTAAGAACGAAAAATATTTAATTCAAAAATTTCATAACATCAGTTTGGCTTCCCCTGAATGCTGTGCCCAGGGACAGATATCTCCCTTGCCCCCCTCTAGCTATGCCCCAGCGAGTTATTTATCTTTTCCAGCAGTCTGAATATAAAATTAATCCATCCTACACATGCTCAATAATTTTCTCCACTAGTGTACCAGCACTTCTCAAGATTTAAATGTCAAAGCACACACTATTTTCTCACCACATTCCTCCAAAAATCCACTATTGTTCTTCAGATTCTTTCACCAATTTCAACTATTTTATTGGACCAGCTATTTGCTAATTATTGCTTTGTATCAGATGTAGGGAATACACTTTCCACATAAAATCGTTCCTATCAATTGCAACATTTTCATAGATATTAAGATGTTTGTCACATCATTTAATGGACGACAGCTCTGTCCAAGAATATATAAGGTATTAAATCTCTTTTTTGAAATAATTATATGACATCCACCTCTACATTTAGTAAATTAAAGATTGTTAACTGCATATTCCAAAAAATGTATTAAAAACCAATGCAACTTCATAAACTTTACAAAAACATAACATGATGTTAATTTATGAACATGTGGCAAGATTTTGAGAGATTGGGAAGTACACATGACAAGATCCAAGATATCTTGGTTGCTTAGTGATTCAACCTCAGAGACCGCTATAATAAGGAAGTACCCAAACTTATGTTGCATGTTATAATAAATATCGACTTCATATTAGAAAGGTCACAAAAGTATAGAACAATGAAGTTTCTCTAAAATTTGCTGAAAATGAAGTTGGACAACTCTGTTGGCCTCAGGGGAAGAAAATATAAAACTACACATCTAATACATTTTTTATGCAACACCAGATTTGTAAGATGTTGATAATGGATAATAGAGCAATAAATATTATTTTTTAATATTACAAAAATTCTTCGGGTAATTAAAGTTTTGTAGAATGCTACACATAAATGTTCTTCACATGAAATAAAGTGCATTTGTATTCAAAATATAAGCCATGTACTATCTCTCTACAATTATTTTTTACAAAATTTATTCTATTTGTCTTAACAATGTGTCATAAAAAAAAAGAAAACAATGTTTACTCTATTTGCATCACATGTGATGCTGACTAGGATGTCAGTAGCAACTACTTGTAATTATATGGATAAATCTTGATCATTTAAAAATTATAAATTGGTATATATAAGAAAAATTAATATCTTTCAATACCCAAAAAAAGTTCACACCATTTTTAAAAAAGCAAAATGCTTTCAGTTTTTTTTTTTTTTTCCAGTTTTATTATTTTTAAGTTATAAGTATACAGTATAAAGACTTCATTATTTAAGTTCTTATATAGCACTAAATGATAGATTAATTATGCTAATTATTTTTCAAAAATATTACATTAAAATATAAACATCCAAGAATTTTTTTTAACAGATATTTAAGAAAAATCTATGTTATTACAAATATACAGGGAAAAAGTATTTTAACAAACTTACAAAGCTTCATGAAAGGATCTAACTATAGTCATCAGAAGGATCAAATGGTAGACTTTGTCTCAAATCAAATATGCTAATTACTACCATCCCATTAAGTGGAGTAAGTGGTATCCACATGCTACTGATGAAATAAAATTCTGAGGGGAAAAAATATATTATAAAGACAAGCATTCTTACAATAATTACAAACTCTTTTGACAAAAATAAAAACAAATTGATATTTAACTTAATCTGCTTATTTAAAAAACAATGTGGAACAATTCATTGGTCACCTAATTCTAAGTAATGTAATCATGCAAACAAATATATAAATTCAGTAATATTCAGAACATTCAACAGTATTACATAACTATATTCTAAAGAAAAAAAACTTTTAAAACATGCAGTTAATATAATTAAATTTACATAAAATATTCGATACTTTATGACAAACAACATTAAAGGAAGTTATGACTCTCGCTCAGTGGAAGTTACTATTTCCTTCCTGGTTTCATACATCAAAAGTCTTATCTTGCATTCTACTGAAAAGAATTAGCATTGTGCAAGCACTATGGATTTCAGATGACATCAGTTACTTTGGATTCATATCTTAAATTAGTATTTTATTACATGCATTTTTAAAATTAAAAGCTAGAATACATTCTGCTTATTTTTATCAAAGCTTTAAAGATTAAAATTAAGTTTTTCAGAACTGAAAAAATTCCACAAACATTACATAAAATTTTTCACAAATGTTAAAAAGCTATCCAATTATTAGGTTGTTGTTCCATGCTACAGCATACTTGATAAATAACTAAATATTTAATTTTGACATATTCAATTTTGTAAGAATGATAGAAATCTTAGCTCCTTTAAATGTACTACACTTTTAAATTTTTTCATGCATACATGTGATGATAATTACATATCACCGCATTAATAAATGTAACCTCATTTATGCTAATAAATACAAAAAAAAAAAAAAATTATATTACCAAGGCACGAATTTTAAATTTCTTACGTCACACATACACTTTCTTAAATGGTAAATTAATAAAAAAAAATTAACTAACGAATATAAACATTTGTTTGGATTCACAAAAAATATTCCAGTACTTTGCAACAATTTTACGATCCTAATGCATTTAGAAAGCCTCCGATACACAGATTCAGTGCATTATAAATATTGACAGACGAACATTGTAAACACATATATTAAAAAAATTCTTATTAAGCAAATCAATATTGTAAGAATAAATGATTTTGTCAACATAAATCCTCGAAACTGTCGAAAACATAACACTAAGTGTTTCAAACAAATTAATGGAGTTTGCTTTGTTTACAAAAGTTCTTTAAACGCATTATTGAGTTTTTATGCATCGTGCTAAAAATCTAATGCATATCTTCACAACGAATTTTTTGTACAATCTATACTTGAAAAGAAAACACAATAAACTTTTTTTTTTTACAATAACTTTCAAGAAATGTATGATTTAATTGTAAACGCATAATCATAATAAAACACTTTCTCTAATATTTAAACGATATCTAGCATTACACTCTAATGATAAACCACAGCTAACAATTTAAAAGTTTCCAATGAAGTAAATAATAAAAGCTGATAGAGAGTTTTTAACATTGTAAATAATGTGCAATAAAACAATCTTAACCTGATTCCATTACGCCTATACCTTTAGGGTTAATTATAAAATGTCAATAGCATTCGAAACTTACCTTAAACATTCACTGTCAGCTGTGCTTAAACTTCCGATTGATTTAGTGCCATTCTGAGAACTATATTTTCTAAAAATCCAACTTTTTAATGTACAAATGTCACGAACACAACTGTCTACACTACGTTGCTCAGCTGAGGTAGTTGTCCTCGAAATCTCAAAGCGAGCACTCTGTGTTTGGGGTTTGGGTCCTCTAGAAGGCAAAACCAAACCCAGCAGGTTTCTTTCTCGGCAGTCGCTGGTCTTTCCAGTCTACGTGGGACTACTTAAAAAAAAGAGGGTTGCCGTTTCACATTCGAACCGTCTCACATGCGAACAGAAAAAATTGTACTTTCAAAGCATATTTCGAAATAAAGGAATTTCATTTGAGGACAGCAAAATGAAAAAAAAAAAAATTCTTGAGCTTCTATAAATTGAAATGCAAACGAAAAGAACTGTACTCTGCATTTATACTTATAATACAGAATGTCTTTCTACAGAAAATGAAACTTTTCTTCGAGAATAAATACAACCTTATGTCGAATTTAAGCCAAAATGATACTTTAAAATTGGAGATCATAATAGAGAATAGCTCTGAATTCAAGCTGCCCTCTAATGTTATATACTGAAAATTTGATTATAAATTGTGGCTTCGAAGTGATCTAGTATTTTGATACTACCTTCCTGTTTGCTTGTTTAGTAATATTATCACAAATTTGAATAAAGAAATAAACAATGAAATTATTTCCTAGTTTTTTTCTTGTCAAAGAGAAAACTTAACTTTCAGCAATTAAAAATTTCATGAATTTTTCATAGATGTTTTGAAATGCAGTTTTCAACTGAATTTCCTTTCAGGATGTAGCAAAATGCTCGTCTTCGAGAGGTGACTGAAACAAAATTAGCTTTAAGATGAGCAAGGCTGACCGTTTTAAAGACGAGTTTTGAACTGTTGATAGAAATTGTGAAGGCTTCTTCCTGCAACTTATTATAAAAACTGAATTTTAGAAAAAGGGAATATAACAAAGGTATTACTTATTGATACGTACTCCATCATACAGTCCGTCACAAAAGTATACGAACACCGGTACCTACTCAAAAAATCCGTTATTTGAGATAACAAAAGAAACCTTGGATCATTTCATTTTGAATGACTGATATAAAAAAAACAATCATTACAATTTTTTTTCTTTTAAATAACGTAAAGCAATCCATTCATATTGGAAAAAGTCTCGCAAGAGCTTGCGTTCCATCGAATCTTGGAAAAGTCTCTCTTATAATCATTCTATTTTAAATGGACCTTGGACAAAACTATCTATAATATCTCACTTTATAACTAAAAAGAAGTTAAGCTAATCTTGGAAAAAATAAATGAACTCTCTAAAAGAATGACGCGTATCTTGGAAAAAATAAATAAATTCTCTATAATATATTTTACTGAAAGACGAATCATCTCTCTCTCTCTCTTTTGATTTGAAAAAGACCTTGGAAGAGTTTCTCTTTTAATTTGAAAGACATTTCTTTAGAAGTTACTAGAAACCATTACAGTAAAGGTTTCATCTTAAAACATTTTTCTCTTTCCAAGATGTTACATTTTAAAAGAGAAAGTTTTCTAAGATTTGTGTGTGTATATATATAAGTTTTCTATTATCATACAATTACAATCATAGATTTACAATTACTATAATAGTTCGGAGATATAATTACATAGTAATTGATCTTCATTTCGTGTCAAATCTTTCAAAAAATCTTCAACATTATGATTAAACTATCCAAATCCATAAAATCGTCCTATAGATGAGAAGGAGGTTGTAGCTTTACAGGACTTGAAGACTCAACAGGTACTGAAAACAGCATTTGCAAAAGGAACGTTTCAGAATCGACAGGTGCCATTGAAGAGACCGTTAAATGCTTTCCTGGATGAGTTTGTAAAAGAGGCTCTTCAGGATCCATCAAATGATCTTCCGGATGAGTCTGCAAAGAAGGCTCGACAGGAGACATTGAAAAATCCATCAAATGATTTCCTGAATAAGTTTGCAAAGAGGGCTACATCAAATGAACTTCTGATTTGACTCCTGTATGAGCTTGCGGCTCAACAGGAGTATATTCTGACTTGACGGATATTGAAAACGATACTTGCCACGATGATGAAGGTTTTTCTAAAAATGGATCACCATCATCATCATCAACCGTGATCACTTCATCTTCTTTTTCTTTATTTTTGATCATCCTACACGTCTCCTTTTAATTTTTTCTTTTTTTTAATCAACCAATCTCGATTTTGCAGTTCCTCCTCCTTACCTTCCTCCTCATTGAAAAACTTTTGAAAATTAATTTCTTAGTCCTTCCTTCTTTTATGAGAAGTCCATTGCATCATATCTTCTAAATAAGGAGTGGCGGTAGGATCCATATTTTTCACAACGAAAGAGGTATACTAGTCGGTTTCTGGAATACAATATTCGCATGTTTTTTAAAAAGTTCCAAAAGAATCGATAAGCGTCAATCGACCAAAAACATATTTTTTGGGTCGTTAGAATAAGGTAATATGTTTTGAAAACACTACACAATACCCGAAACGTCTCATGATGTAACGTTGAAATTTGAATTCGTCTATGGCTCTGAAATTCCGTTCCTTGACGATAATTTTCTTTAATTCGGGAAAGCATGGCGATAAATGGTAATAAAACAGAGGGGCATAGGTTGTTTGATAGCTCTGGACTTTCTCATCTATAGTCGTTCTTAGTCCAAACGCGAAATAACGTTTCGTAACGAAAATGTTGTTCCATCGATAACCTGGTCTAGGATCAGTATATTGTTGCTTGCGTACGGCTTCGTAATAGATTGAATGCACAAGTCCGACAAAATGCAAATAAAATCTATTCTTGGCCAAAAAATCACAAAAAGCTGGAATTTTCCTCAGAGATATTCGTACAATTTTTAAGAATATCAGGCAGTAATAATGAGTAGAACGCAAATACGTTAAATAGAACGCGGTACAGCCAGTAGCTATACTCTACGAAAAAACGTTAAAATAGAACACAGTTCAAAGAGAAAGAGAGAGCTAATTCAAATACCTCAGTTCTCACGGAACTAATCAAATCTCATTTAACAGTAACTAAGCAAATGAGCTGAGATCGTAGATCGTAGATCGTCGTTCGTGTAAGTGGTCTACCGTCAGTTGACTTTTACCACTATATTTCTCATTCGTGGCCTTCATAAGTAAAGAATTAATTCCAGATGATGTAGAATAACTTCAATGGCATATGGCAGTTTCGCATGGCAATAATTTGGATAAGCAAAGCAATATCACGTACTGAGTCATCGGATCATGAGGTAGCCAATCAGGAAACAGTAACACAAAGTTCTTAAAAGTTCAAAAATGTCTAGAGTAAATACAATGAGAGATAAAAATGCATAGTAAACTGCAAAAATAAAAGAAATGTCCAAAAATAAGGTAAAAATAATATATGAACAAGTCGCAGAATTTAACTTTTTCGTTCGGTTGAGCCCGAACTCTCAATCTCGTCTTCCAAAAGAACGTTCGTCTTAACCGCTCGGCTATGCCTTCTATATCGTTAAGTGCAATATAAATTATCTAAACAGATAATTGAAGAGCTTGCAGGACGAATTCTAGCTTGTCATTTTCATTTTGTACTTGGATAAATTTGTGATAGAGATCTTTTAGTTGAAAGATAAACGATTTAAATTCATCTAGATTCTTAACGTTAGAGATTTTGGTTTTTTCTTCAGATTTGTTATTTGAGGATGCGGCTTTTGTATATGAAGTATAATTATTTTTGGGAGTTTCTGGCTCATTTTTAGTGAATTGAAGGAAGTCATCTTTAGTCGGGATTCTTTGCTCATTTTTGAACTTTCTGCTTGGGTGTTCTAGACATTCTGGATTTGTAGCTGCATGATTTCCATTACATAAGACGCAACGTGCTGGAATTTCAGTTTTTTCTTTAGTAGGGTATTGGTATGAGTGATGTGAATCGAGGCATCTTACACACCTAGGAATGTTGTAGCATGCTCTTTGTGTATGGCCATAATGTTGGCATCGGAAGCATTGTACTGGCCCCGGTCTGCTCTTTTACCCCACGATCTGAACTTTCATGTCAGCGATGTGAGAAATGTGAAAAACTTCTTTCTCTTTAGCAGTTCTAGGCGTTTCCAGATAAAAAACTGGAAGCACAGTTGGCACTCCGTTTCACATGCGTTGCGTTTGATGAAGTTTTAAGACTGAAATATTTTGGCTTTCTAACTCTTCTTTAATTTCTTCGACTGTCATATGAACTGTGAGTCCTTGAATAACTGTCTTTTAATTTTCATCGCTGGTTAGTAAGAAGGTATGAAATGGTATCTTTTGTTTTTCAAGGTAATCTTGCGCACTTCTAAAGTCGTCTGAATTAAAAAGTTGTAGTCTGATATTATCACCCTCAACTTTGCTTTCGAGTTGCTGAATTTTGAAATTTTGTTTATTATGCTTGCGGAATTCGTGCCAATTAATGTCCTTATCAGTTATTACTAATGGGGGATATTCGGTTTATTTGGACTGATCGGTTTTTGTATAGGATTATCTTTCTTTTGATCGTCGAGTTGGCTATATGGAAGTTTAACAGAATCTTCATTCATGTTGTCGTTTAAAACTTCTTCATTATTTAAGGAACTATAGCGTGAAGTGACGCTGATCGGTTGTGAATCGATCGATGAACTGTTATCTCGTCTAGAGCGTTTACAGCGTTTTACTGTAGTCCAATCCTGAGCTTTCTCTTTATCAGTAGAAGGCTGCATGCCTAAAATCTTTTCAATTGCCATTTTTGGCATGACAGTTTGTAAGCGGGTCTCTTGATTTCTGAGTTGTTCTTGAAGAGATCTTCTAATTTCTACATTTTCGCAGGTGATCGGTAGATTTTGAACTTCCGCGATCGCATTACGAAGTTCCGAAATTTGGCATAAAATTGCATCATTTTCTTGTGACTGAATAGTGGGAGCTTTCGTTTTGTTCAGGCAGTTGCCTGCGTTATCGATTTAGACATCCTATCAGGCTGGCCGATAAAACAAAATCATACTTACAGAGGAGAACAAAAGCGCTAAGAAAAGGAATCTTAAACAGTCTGACTGAAATCTCCAAATAAAAGTTTTATATCAAAGATCCTTTATATTCTTAGAACGTCCAACTCTATAAAATTATAATTCTTTAATGAGTTCAAGAGCAATATCTCAAAATGAGCTGAGATGTTTCTCTTCTGGCTTTTTAAAGCTCGGTCACGAGAAATTTTTGCTAATTTCCTTGCTTCTCGAGATTTCTGGAAAACAAAAGAGTAGAATTACGGTTACAGCTAACATAGAAGTAAATTACATTTATTCAATTTCAATACAAATAAGAGAGATATCAATTTATTCAATGTTAAATGCACGTGCTCTTATATTTTTACTTTTTCGGCGTAGTTTTCTCTTAAAATTTGCACAGCACTCGAAATTGAAACAATTTTAACTATAATTCTATTAAAAATAGCTAACTAAATCCAAATATCGTAAAGATAGTTTTTTTCCGTTTGTATGGATCGCCGTAAAGTCTGATGAATACGTCTCCAAGAATATACACTGGTGTGCAAAAATTAAGGACGAGACGGTTTTTTCAATATAACTTTGTACAAAAGCTTCCCAAATCAACACATTTAATACCGTAAGATCCCCAATACGTAAGGACATGAGTAATGTAAGCAACACTTACTAAAAGAGAAATCAGAGGGATAAAAAGGAGCTTTATTGAAAAAGTAGCATGGAGCGCAATGCGACTGAAGGCCGAAACATCCCTGTGATGGGTGTCCAGCAAGAAAAATCCGGTCTTTAATGCGGGATATGATCTCCCCTGACTGCTAGGCAGGTTTCACATCATTTGTGCATGCTGGATATGTGGTTATTAATGAGCTGTTGAGACACTGCTACTCGTTCCTCTTGTAGCACCAATCGCAGTTTCGGAATCGTTACTGGCGATAAGTTACGTGCTGCCACGGGTCTCCCTAGTAAGTTCCGTACATGCTTGACGGGATTTAGATCCAGAGACCTTGCCGACCAATCCATGTGTTCAATATCTTCACTCTCCAACAGCTCTTCGACAGTAACTGTGCGATGAGGTGGAGCGTTGTCGTCCATGAAGAGGAACTGAGGACCCATAGCCCTTGTGAAAAGACGCATGTAAGGAAGAAGAACCTCGTTACAATAGCAGTCCCAGGTGACGAACCTCCTTGGGAGATATGAAGGTCGGTCCGGCTACCAAGCATTATGTCTGCTCGAACGAGAACTCCGCGACCTCCAAAACAGTCCCTTTTGATGATGTTGAAGGGGTTATTGCGTGTTCCCCGCTCTGTCCAGATGTGTATGTGTCTAGAATCGCAACTCAGACTAAATCTGCTCTCATCTGTAAAGAGTACTCGTCCCCATTCATTGTCTCTCCAATTCCGGTGTTCCCGGCACCACAGAGAACGCCTTCTCCGATGGGCAGGCGTTAGAGGTACACACCGTACAGGGCGTCGTGCAAACAGACCACCACCGTGCAGTCTTCTGGCCACGGTAAAACGCGATATCGGTCGTCCAGTCGCCTGTGTCGTGTGTCTAGCGATTTCTCCCGCTGTCTGCCGCCTGTTTCTTCTGGCCTGTAAGGCAATATACCGGTCATCTGTGGGTGTGGTTCCTTGTGGACGACCACTACTAAACCCCCGGATAGCTGTTCCTGTAGTTTGAAATTGTCTCCAAAGTCGTGAAACGATGCTGTGAGCAATTCTGAACTCTGCAGCCACACTTGTCACACTGCGGCCTTCCTCCAACTTCCCAATGATTCGACCTCGGGTAAAAGCATCCAGATGTCGTCTAACAGATTGATTATTCGCCATTTCTCGCTGAGGCAGCAACTCGGTGGGCTTTTAACTGCTATACTGCGTGGAACCTCTTTGCCAGAAATACTGATCTTACACCGACAACATGCTTCATACTACTCAGACACTCCCCCATTACGTCTACCTGCATATCTCCGTATGTGCTACCGTACATCACCTTACTTAATCTCCTGATTGGTCTTTCTGTCCGCTCTGCCTCTTCGTTCAGCTGATATGGTAATTTTTTGACTTCGTACTTAATTTTTGCACACCAGTGTAGTTTGCGATCTCTGGTTTCTCTACTACCGGAAATTTTGTCTCTATATTTCCAATAAGAAGTACCGACGTTTCCATCAAAGTCTTAAAGTAGATGCACCTTTCTTAGGAGGAAGATGTGGTATACAGTTTGAGCAATGGTTGATAAAAAACAGTTTTAAATTTTCAATGCCACCGAGGGCCTGTAATTCTTCAGTATCAGAAATAAATTTGGTGGCAAATGCATCAAGCAACGACATGGTTCTGCAAAGAAAAAAGAAAAATTAATTTTTTGTCAATACAACTTTTACATTCACAAATCAATATCTTTTCACCCATAAGGAATGCTTATATCTTTTCTGCAGCAGCTCTCACAGCTAAATAGTAGTCATGCAACCCGCTCTTGCTTTTGTAGGTCCACACAGATGAAAAAAATCTTTTCAGATACTTAAATGGCTTCAAGGGTATGGCAGTTGTGTTATAAGAGGAAATTTCAAGTTAAAAAAAAAGGAGACCACTTGAGTAGGTTCAAAGATTTTTTAATGCCTGTCCAAGATCGGAACAAAGAATATTTTTCTAATGACTCATATAAAAATGAATAATCATGTGACTCCTTCTCATAAGATACATATAGTGAGATGGAATGTATTCTTTGAAAAAAAAAGAACTCATCATTGAGCCCAAATAAAGGCGTTGACTCCTTTCAGGTATAAAACTTTTATTATTCCATTTTACATCATCCAAGGTGTCGTTTACTTGAAAGCATACGATTTTTCCAAATCTGTGGGTTACAGTTTAGTTGGAACTATTCACACTAAAATGCAAACGTATCTTTTGGAAGAAAATGTTTTTACGGGTCGTGAAATTTCTACATTCGCTATGCAAATTCTGGTAATGAGACGAACTAAATATCTTTTCAATGCCGATTTTCTAACTCTGCTGAAAATGAATCACATTATGAAAAAGAAGAAGATTGAAATTTATTTTAGCTGTTGACTGCGTAAAGATATCCACGAATCTCTCTTTATCGTACAGAACCGGAACGAGAAATATTATATTCCTGCCGATGGCTACAGTACCGAGTATGCTGTTACGAATTTCCAAAGCATTTTTGAACAAGTAAAGATTAAATGGTGGCAGAAGTATCCATTGCCCAAACCTCTTCCCATGGAACTTTCCACTCGTCCCACGGAATCTTCAATAGCTCCCAGAAAATCTTCAGCACCTGATCGGAAAGGAAAAGGAATTCCTGTTACAAAAAGACCTATAGCTTATTCCATTGCCTTGTGTAAAACAGAAGACGAAAAATCTTATCTTTCTAGCCAGAATACTGGTATTACGTTTGAAGAGAAATGCATTGAGACAGGACCTTTAACATTTACATTTATTATAGGAGAAGTTATTTATTAGTTGAAGATATTTATTTACTTTATAATAAAATCAGGTATTCCCAAAATTTGATCTCAAAGAAAGTCTTATAATTCAGAATTAGAAACAACGCTTCCTTTTTATTCTTTTTTGGGAATGACATCTTTTAAGACATCATTCAAAATGAACTATTTTCCTTTGACAATTTTGGGATACTAAGTAACGTAATCTCGGAATATCTCAAGGTTATCCAAGAAAAAGAGTTCATTTTGAATGATTAAAAAATCATCCTTCAAAATGAACAAAAAGGAAGGATTTTTTTTTAAGTTCTGAATGAGATCTGAGAGATTTATTTCTCCGCTCTAAAAAAATTTAATTCAAAAGTCGATTTCTTCTTCAAATAAGAATGCTATCGAACCACTTTCTGTAAAGCACAATGATGAAATCCAATTGTGTGACTGGGATAAACAATTAATTCAATGGTATTATATTTCATAATATCTTGATTGGATCCCGAGATGCGAAAAACTGATGTTCCCAGCCATTTTTCTAAAAATCGTCGTTTTACTTCTTCTCTGACCCAAATGATGGAAAACGGTTCTGTTAGCGTATGTAGCAGCCATGGAAAGTAACAATAAGGTATATCTCCTGTGTTATCACGGTACACCGTGATAGTAATCACTAGCCCAACACAGCTGTTCGTTGTTCTTTTTCGTTGAGCATTTTCCATGGAAAGGGGCTTGAAAATAAATACCGACTCGTCACATTCCATCGGAAGTGGTTTTAACTAGTTCTTTGACAATAAAGGATCCTTGACAACTGTAGAAGCCTTCAAAGTCAAGCATGAGCTCCATTTCCTTTTCCCTTTTCAAGGTGACATTGTTATTTAAAACCCCATTCCATTCAGTCAACAAATGAATCACGACAGAAAAAAATGTGTCCATTTCTCATAACATAATTGTATGACCTTCATATTTTTTTCAACACGTGATCCACTGAGTATAAAAGAGAGTGCTATAGAGAAGCTGTATCATGAAAGCTTTCGACCGCTTCTGGCATGAAAGCCTTATCTACAAATTAATTGGCTATAATATTGATAGAGAGATTATAAGGTATTTCTCCCGCCTTCTTCACATGCCTTCGTGGTGTAGTGGTCAGCATGCTCGATGCGCATTCGAGAGATCTGTAGTTCGAGTCCCGGCGAGGACATTACTCTTTTCGCACACGTCTCCTGCTTGAAAAAAATACCTAATGTCTGTACAAGTGGCGCCCGAGCAAAAAAACATGTGATGGATGATTCTCCACCACCAGGACTTGGCGACTGAGTCCCCTAATTCCCAGTCCCCTTTATAAGGGGAGTGTATAAGGTATTTCTCCCACCTTCTTAGCATGACTTCGTGGTGTAGTGATCAGCACCCTCGACGCAAATTCCAGAGGTCCGTGGTTCGAGTCTCGACGAGGGAATTGCTCATTTTTCTTCTCTCCTGCTTTCAAAAATTACCTAATGTCTTTACAAGATCATCCAACTGATTGTGTCTTTCATCACGAATAGAGCATTCACCATTTCCATCGTTAACGACAACTCAAGCACCAGAATTAGGAATGCTGGGGTCCCACAGGTGTCCTTTTTAGGACCCACTTTATATTTATTATATGTAGCAGACTTGACCAGATCTTATTTTGACAGAAATCACTTCTTAGGCTGCTAGGCAAACGATATAGCTTTAGTTGTAAAGTCTGCTATTACAAACCACGCTGTTATGAAGCTACAAAGTCTAATGTCAAGCACAGAAAATTGGTGTTCGCTTTGGCGCATTTCAGTCAACGCCTCAAAATCACAACACTTGGTTATCAGGAGAAAACACACGAATACATCCTTAAAAAGAAAACTTATATTATTCGGAGAGGAGGTGTCCCAAGTTAAAAAAGCGAAGTACATAGGGGTCATGCTAAATGAAAAGTTAACGTGGAAGGACCATGTTGCTAATGTTAGGAAGAAAGCCTTTGCAATCATTAATAGTCTTAGACCACTCTTAAATAAATAATCAAGACTGGAATTAAGGAGAAAAAGGCTTATGTATTTATGAACATACGACCAGTCATTGCCTATGCCTCACCAGCGTGGAGCCCTGTTGATAAGAGAGAAATAAACAAGCTGCAACTAATTTAAAATTCTGTTCTTCGTTCCATGACTAACGCCCACTTTTATGTAAGTAATGCAACACTACATAGGGTGTTAAAGCGGGATACAGTTGAAAAGCACATTCAAAAATTAAGTAGAGATTTCTTTTTGAAAGTACTTGACCGCATTCACTTGAACAGCCTGAACACCTTTAAGTAAGTCATTCGAGAGGAGGATAGTAATATCAGATCATTAGCGGCTCAAATCACATATGACTTCAATTTCCCCACTTAAATTTATTTCCACATCTCCAACTTATGTTGTATATATTATTTGATTTATTGTATGTATATATTTACATTTGCATTGTATCTTGATGGTTGTACTTTGTAAATAAGTATTTGTATTTTTATTTCTGTGATAATTTTACGACACATTCAAACACCACCTACTCTTATGTCCCTGATCGACTTTTTTTTGGCTGAGTGATGTTCGATCCCCCCTTGCTTACCTCCTCTTGCAAAAAATGTCCATGTTGGATAGATTTATCTGAAGCGCCTATACGGCTTTAGTATGATCGAGCCAGAGACACCGCATTTTTGTGATATTCTGGCAATAACAAAATCAGTCAGTCAGTCAGCAAGCTGTATCACTTCTTCAGGGCTAGAGAGATTATGGTAAGTAAATTTTTTTATCTTATTTTCACTAGGCTTTGTAAATCTTAAAATCTTAAAAGAAGCAGATTCATTTTGAACTTTAAAATTTTTAAACCTTAAAAGAAAGAGATATGCATTTCACATCTAAAGTTTTCTTGCCTTTCTTATAGTCTTGATTTTCTTTTTAAAATGATAGGTTCAGTAAAATTGCAGAAAAATTAGTTTTTATCCTCTAACTGGTTCCTACATTATCCTCGACATGGAGTCTTTTCAATATTAGGATCAAAACGAAGGAAGTCCATATAATTTTGTCAGGACTGAGTGTTCGGTGTATATTCTTGGCAAACATCTTCGTGAACTCCTTAAGTCCTGATCTGGAACAGGGAGCTGAATGCAGCTATGTTCAGGTGGTAGATGCTGTGATTAAGTGGTAGAAGAACTGAACTTGAAAGGGATTTAAAATCCTCTTTTATTAGATCACAATTATTTACAACCACTTCCCAACTCGGGAGGGATACAGAAAGTAAAGACCACACTTGGGTCTAAAATGAACAATCAGATAAATTTAAACTAAAGCTAAATAGAACGTAAGTAGTCGTTGCTCGCAAGAGCTATACGCGAGGTTGCCTCTAACTAAATGGTGCGTAGCAAGATTTACTAATACTGACGCACTTAAATTTATTTCGATAAGCAATCATGTAAAAGCACTATGGCTTAGAATTTAACTGCTAGCTGGTCAGGCGAACTTCGAGTAGAGTGACCGTGATCTGAGACTAAAAGCTCTCTCACACTGAGAGGTTTCTACCTCTGGTTTAAATAGAACTTGGCTCCACTTCAAATGAGCATAAAGCTAAAAACGCGCGCTTCTTCTAACGGGAAGTTGAAAATGAGAAGAGATAGAAAGATTTAAATTAAAATAAAACTTTGTTAGTTTAACTAAAACCTTACAATTTTTGTTCCTCCTTTCGATAATTCAGATTTATGGTTACTGCATCAGAGCGCCTACGATTGGAGCATTCGTAACAGACATGGCCTTCGTTGGTCGGAAGGACACATTTCATATGACAGTTTACCTTTCATACTGGAAGTTTTAACAGAAAACATCGAGACTATTTATGTCAACGGTACGACAAAGCAATTTTTTGTGTAAACGTCTTGTTTAGGAATTTTATATTCCCAGGAAAAGACATTTATGCGAGAAACAAAGAGAAACAAAATGTGCGAGGTATCAGTATTTTTACAAATATCGTCATTGTGTCGAAAATAAAGTTAAAAATTATCGATGCCATTTGAAAGACGGAGAAGAAAATTACATTTCTGTGAAATTGAACCGGATGAGTACACAGGTGAAAAGGAGGAAAAGCAGGAAGGGGAAGAATATGACAGGTCCTACGACATTAGTGATGAGGAACCTACTATAGAGTGCTTGAGATGGGATGCCTTGGAGCGTCATCTGGTGATAATCAAAATCATCTGGTCTCATCAAGGTCCTAAAAAATGCTTGGATCTCAATGGATATTTGGATGTGAAAGAGGAGCAGCCTAAAAGGTGCTCCCTGTGCTCTATAAGCATTTGGTCTTGGAAGAATCACTGTCCACTAGATGTAAAATAATCTGTTTATTGAGTAATGCATAATAGAAAAAAAGTTCCTTCAAGCTGTTGTTGTTTTTTCACTAAAATATAAATTTAGAACATTTTCACAAATAATCAGTTTATAGCAATTGGATCAAATTTATCTTTTAAAGAATATAAAAAGAAAGACGAAACTTTCTAGGAAAGCCATT
This sequence comes from Stegodyphus mimosarum, assembly GCA_000611955.2. Lineage (NCBI taxonomy): Eukaryota > Metazoa > Arthropoda > Arachnida > Araneae > Eresidae > Stegodyphus > Stegodyphus mimosarum. The sequence continues at coordinate 254,989 of KK115524.1, forward strand.
TGGTCAGACTATTAAAAGAGAAAATTAATTATTAAAATTGAAACTCTATAAAACAATATCCAAAACTCTATACATATGTACTTAAAATGAATGTTTCTAAATAAAAAAAATATTTAGACATCATTTTTAAGGAACAAAATCATAATATCAAAAATCTGAACTCTGAATCTAAAATATACTGAAAACGGAGATTGGGGAAGGTTTTCAGTATATTTCTATAGAGTTCAGATTTTTTTGTTTACAAACAAAAAAAAAATTATTAAAATAGACATCATTTTTAAGGAACAAAAAGAAGTGCCTTCTCCAGTATGTTTTTAGTTATAGGCCCTTTTATTTGAAAGAATGGAAAGGAAAGATCAACCTTAACCTGTGGAAAGAAAGCAGAGATTTAAAATTGCTATTAGGAGCAACATGACCTGGAAGGACTTTGCGACAAAAGAATGGCAGAATACCATGCAACGAAAAACAAAGATAAGTAAGTTTCTCAATAAATATTTTCTGTTTTCATGAAAATTTTAAAATACGAAGTTACTATATAAAGTCAATTTACCTCGGTTGAGGGCTAAAGTTACTTTAGTTGCATTTGACTAAAGCACAAAGTTATATTGTATTCTAAAAATGTAACGTTAATGTAAAGAAAAAATAGTTCGTTTTGTTTGTCGAAAGACTAATTATTTATGTTAAAACGCCAAAAGTTCTGGCCTTTTACAAACAGCTCCGTATTAGAACTTGTTAATAAAAATTTGTTTTTAGGTTCGCCCTTTTGGCAAGAAAAGGCGTCAAGTAAAATTTTCATTTTATTCTCTATTATGTGGTAAATATTTGATTGTAAAGTGTGAAAATATCTGTTGTGCTAAAGTAAATGATACTGCAAATGTAGGTTTAAAACTCAAATAGCATATATAAATATTTAGTGCTAAACCTCAAAATGTAAAGTTAATGTATTCAAGAGAAAATATTGAGATTGTATAAACGAAACGTTTAGCCAGATCAAAATCCTGCGTTCTTCAGCGAAAGTTTGCATGTGTTTAAGCCCGAATGTGGGAAAAATTTTTGTACGCATGTGTTTTGTAAGGCTCTTTATACCTCCACTCTAGTCAATTTTCCTTTCTACTAAACATGACAAATTCAATTTCTAGTAAATTTTCATGTTTAGTAGCTCATACAGAATTAAGAATTGGATTTAGGGTGTGTCTAAGAAGGTTGCTACGTACAAACAAAGTTCACGTGTATTTAGGTGCAGCATGAATCCTTGAATTTTTCCTCACTTAAACAATTTCACAATACATTTGTTGCTATCTAAGATTAGATAGAAGAAGTTATAAAAATGAGTCTGATAAAGGAAAAGGCACATTGCAAAGAAACATCTTTCCCAATATATCTTTTCCTTCACCAGACTCATTTTTTCCGCCTTCCTTTTTTATAATTTATAGAAAAAAGTAGGAGGGTCATTGAAAGAAAATAGGAACACTTTGGCATGTCACGCTTGCGTTTTTCAAAATGTTTAACTACACTTTGTAGACAGCCAAAAGGGTTTAAGTTTAAATTAAAGCATAAATATGTAATGAGTAAATGTGAACCGTAAAATCCGTAAAGTTCGGTAAACTGAAGAAAGATGTGGTAAATTCAAGAGATGCTTAGAGGCTCAATAAAAGGTTTAATATATTGTGAAAATTAAGTGTTATTTATTATTTGATGAAAGTACATATTCATAGTTATTCCTTCCAGGTGACTATAAAGACAAGCGTGAACACCCTAATGAACAAGAATGATGGAGTCTACATCTGAAGAAATAGACGTAAAGAAAATTATTTGTCGTATAATTAAGATTAGAATTTAGTACATGTGTGTGAACGGAGCTCAGAGGTTGTTAGATGTAGAATTTAACATTTTGAATCAGGTCTTTGAGGACCTTTATTCAAGGCTGCTAATCCTTGCAGAGGCAGCTGTAGGGATTTATATTCATTTTTCACTAACCGATTAAGTTTACGCTTTCCTATAAGCTTTCATTCCCCTAATGGTCAATGCCAGAATATTTAAATTTAGTACCGCGCGTGAAGGAATGCAGATTCTACCAGTGTGAGAAAAAGGTTTAAATACTCAGTTCTAGAAGGGAAAGTTAGAGAGTGAGGGCAAGCAGTGTACTTTGTAGCATGAGCTTCTGATTTTGCATTTATGGCTGGTTAAAATGGCGTAACAGCTATTACTTTGCTACCATGGGATTTCGACGCGGTTTAGGGTAACAGGATTATCTGAGCCCTGGTAAAGAAACTCTACTGTTTTTAATATATTTGAATTTTGAGTTTAGTTCTTGTTAGCTGAGTTACCGCCCAAGCAAGGCGTAGTTTGTTAGCGTCAAGTCGACGCATTGTGAATTTTAAAGAGTTTTAATGAAGGGTTCTTTTAACCTTTGTCCTGCCTGGTTTCTGCACCTACTTCAGCTATCACACCAAAAGTTGAACAAGGAGATATCACATACTCGTCAGAAAGAGGGAGGAAGAGAGAGTTACAAGAATGGTTAGGGCAAGGGGAGAAAATATGGTAACCTCTCTGAATTCCATTAGAAGGTCGTGAGTAAAGTAGAAAAGAATGTAGTAAGAAAACAAAAAGTTTCTTTACACAAGACTGGTTAAGGTAAGAAAAATAAATATTGTAAACAGATGGCTTTTCTTCGTTTAGTTAAGAAGGTCATGAGTAAAGTAGAAAAGAATGTGGTAAACAAAAAAAACGAAAAGTCCCTTTACACAAGATTAGTTAGGGTAAGAAATATGATAAACAGAAGGTTTCTTACATGAAATGATAAAGTAAAAATAAACTCGTCATGAGGAAACAATGTCAGTCCTTTTTTATTTTTGATGTGGGTTCCAGAATTTAGAAGGTGGCCCTCGTCACGTAGTCTTCTAGTACATAAAAGCGAGCAGGCTGGTCCTTTTCATATCACTCAGAGAGCGCTCTTACTGTTACTGTTCAAGACGATGATTAGAATCCTGTATAATGAATTTTTATCCATTTGCTACTATGTGGATGAAGGTAGATTATTCTGTAATGCAACGGACGTTCTCTCTCTGATACACACCCATAGTAGCAAGACCTGGGACATTTTAAGTGTGATCTTTGAAACAAACCATTGATTTCGAAGACTGAAGCAAGTTACAGATTTTCATAGAAAGATCATGCCTGATTGGGGAAGCCAGGATAGTTTGCTCCTTTCAAGTGAAGAAATGTTGGCCTTGGAGGACAAAAATAGTAAGAACGATCAGTTACTGGCATGGGTCTACAGCATATTGACCCAGCCATTAGTTCTTATTGTTTTTCGAGTAGCCAGTATGTCGACTCTTGTATCCAGGAGAAAACTTTCTATAGATCAGACTTCGAGGCCTGGGAGTTTCCTATATTCCTCCACATCACAGTATGAGGAATGTAAGAGAAATTTTCCCAAGGTGTATAAGAACGGTAGTTGTCAAACCGATTGCACTGAAGAAGCATCGACAGAGACTCAGACTGATCAGATGGTGCTGCCTCTCAATATCCAAGGCGTTGTTATCTTCTAAATGGTTGGAAAAAAATTGTACCTCCTCCAATTTTTTTCCCTATGTTACAATAATATTCTTTTTTTTCCTTAAGGGAAAAAAAAAGTTTTGTTGAGGCAAAAGAAATGGGTCTGGAAGGAACGAGTGCATAATTTCTTTTAGCCAATCTTGGAAAATATATTTTGAGTAGAGTCCTTTTCATATTTATATTGAATCTCCCATTTTTTATAAAGCCAATCTTGGATTAAATTTTGTAATAATATTTTGAATAAAGTCTTTTCTCCATCCAGTTCTTTTTTCCGAACCTATTTTTTTAAATCAAGCCAATCTTGGATAACTTTATAATAATATTTTGAGTAAAGTCCTTTTCCATCTATATTGGATATTTATAATTTTTATCTTGGGGTCCAGCTAAAAAATCTCTCAGATCCTGTTGTATTCAATCTTCAATAGCGCATATTGATCGGAAGGAAAACGAGAAAAATTTATATAGAGATAATCCCATGCTTTAAAAAAGCGATTAAATCTCATCGGCTGAAAAAATCTCTCTGAGAAAATCTTACTCAGAATTTTTTTTAAAAAACCTTCCTTTTTGTTCATTTTAATGAGGTTTTTAAGACCAGGGCTTCGAACCGGAACTGAACCGAAAACCGAAAACCGGAAAAAACCGTTATTTTGGTCGGAACGAAAACCGGAACTGAACCGAAAAAAATATCGGTTTATTTCGGTTCGATATATCTTTCAGTCATTTTGTTACTGTTACCAACTTATCAATATTTTCTAATTTAACGTCAACTTTATAATTATCATTACATGTATACTGCTTCTCGATTTCCTATTTTGATATTCACTAGTATTTTTCTGTTTCAGTTTCGCATGAAACTACTTGTAGAAGACATATTTAATTCAGTTGATTAAACTAGAAGTATAGATGATTTTTTAAGAAAAATATCGAGTTATATTTTATTTTTCACATCTCAGCATGCGATCATCCACGGATGTTTGTATAGACTGTTTAGATAGACAAACCAGCTGCTCAGCAGGAAGTATGTGATGTACGCGTACTAATACGTGTCTTTGTCTAATTGGTCAGGAGACGTAAAAAGGCTAGTGACAGTCGGTATTAATTCCTGGAGACTAACTACAATGGTCAACTAGAAGTATTTAGTCAAGTAAAGAATAAATAAAAAATAGCGTGTAACTCTCAACCGGCTCTCTATTCTTTTGTTTTGCGCTCCAAACTCAGTTGCGCCCCTGACGGCCACCTTTTTCGCCAAGTCCTCATACGGCTCTGTCTTCTGATGTTGAATTACTGATAACGTAAGTACCAGTGTATTGATTTTTAAAATCTATTTGTTCTGTATACTAACTAATAGCACATTTTCTCAGACTATATTTTAAAATTTGTCTATGATTTGTTCGATATTGTCTTTAGGGTGAATATTTAGTTACATTTCAAATTGAAATAGAATTTATGATTATATGCTTCAAATTCATGTTTTCATTTCAATAAATGCAAAATTCTTCATGAGCATATCAGTGGAACTTTTTAAAACCAATTACTGGGTACTCGGCCGAGTAGTAAATGACCGAGTACTCGGTACAGCACTAATTATTACTTAATTTATATTTGAGGGGCAGACCCTATTCTATAGCTATAATTTAATAACTGTATATTTTTAAAAATTTATTTGATCTATTTATTTTTTTTTCCTTTTCGTTTTTAGAATGGGGAGAAATAAGACAAATACTAGCAGGGATTTTTTCACATATCACAAAACAGAGAATAAGAGTATTTGTAATATATGCGACACTTCTATGATTGGAAATCATGCTGCCAATTTAGAACGACATTTAAAAAGACATCATAGTAATGAATTTAAAACTGTACAGCAAAAAAAGAAAATTAAGTTGAACATAAGAGATGAAGCTACTCCAAGTACCAGCGGATCCAGCGGTTCACAAGAAACTTTGGATAAATACGTAAAATCAGAATTTTTGAAAGTAAAATTAAACAAGGAAATAGTCCTTAAAGCATGTATTGAACTTATTACTGTTAATGGCTGTTCATTTGAAATGTTAGAATATTCAGGATTCAAAAAGATTTTGAACCCAATTGTTAATGCAATAGGTAATCATTTTTCAGTAAATTCTGAAAATATTAAATTATTAATACCAGAGACAGCTGTTAAAATTGTCTCTGAAATAAGTACAGCACTCGAAAAAAAAGTAATTTCCTTAAAAATTGACATAGCTACCAGATTAAATAGATCAATTTTGGGAATCAATGCTCAGTTGATAATAGGCGGAAGAATAAATTTGTTTACTTTGGGAATGACAGAGTTGAAAGATAAACATACTGGAATTTATATTAAAAATATGGTTGAAAAAGTACTAGAAAAATATAATATCGATATTCAGCAAATTTATTCAATTACTACGGACAATGGAGCTAATATGATTTCATTTGTCAACTTATTAGGATCCGAAATTGAAGACGAAGTTATCGAAATGGAAAATGAAAATTTCGAAACTAGGGATCACTTTGAAGATGGAGTATTTTTTGATCACAACTTTTCTTTTAATAAACTAATCGGAATAAGATGTGCTGCACATACATTGCAACTAGCAATTAAAGACTCTATAAAAAACGCCGATTTCAATGAATTTATTTCTGATGCTAGGGGGTTGGTGAAAAAGCTGCGCATTCCATCTCTTATGTTAAAATTTAAAGACGTTAATACTAAAAGACCAATTTTGGATTGTCCAACTAGATGGAATAGTACATATAATATGTTAAAATCTTTATTGGAATGCAAAGATTTTAGCTCATCTTTAGCGGAACATAATTTAGATTACTATTTTGCAGACAGTAAATGGGTGAAATTAAAATTAATTGTTGATACCCTACAACCCCTAACGGAAGCAACTTTGAAACTACAAAGTGAAGAATTAACTTTAAGCGATTTTTACGGAATTTGGACACATTGCAAAATAAAGTTACGAAATTTTAAAAATTTCTTTGCAGATATTTTATATAATCAGTTATCTAACAGGGAAGCATTGTTAATAGAAATTGATAGTTTAGTAGGAGCAGTTTATTTGGACCCGCGTTATCAAATTTTGCTTTCCACGTCACAAAAGGTACAGGCTGTGCAACATTTAAAGAATATTTGGAACAAATTACAATTTTTTGAAAAGTCCATTTCAATAGTAAACGAGGAAACAAAATCTTCTACTGAAAGCGATGAAAATGAAGACGATTTAGAGACTTTTTTAAAAAGTAAAGAATTGGCAATAATAAAAACACATAGAACCTCTATTTCTACCGAGATTGACATTGAATTCATTTTAAATAATTTTGACAATGTACGAAGGCTTGATATAAAGCATAATATTTTAGATTTCTGGGAAGAGAATAAAATTACATATCCGCACTTGTATAAGATTGCAATGGTGGTTTTGGCAGCTCCAGCTACACAAGTTAGTGTTGAAAGAGCGTTTTCAGGTTTGAAATTTATTCTCCGAGACAACAGAAGTAATCTCAGTGAAACCACGTTAGAAGATATATTAATAATTAGAGGCAATTTTCATATGTTAAATAAATAATATATTTTTTACATAATTATTGCAAGGCCAAGTGCACGATGTGAGAGTCAAACGACGAATGTGGGTAATCATGAACCTAGTTGTCAAATGCGATTTTGATAATGGATAACAATGCCAATGCTCGCCGTCCTCTGCTCACCGCTCTTATCGTACCTGCTGTTTGTATCAATTCACATAGTGTACCAATTAAAAAAAAGAATAAAATCTTCTAAATTTTGATAGAATTACATTTTTTGTTTATGATAGAATTATATTTTTAGTACAAATAAGAATATACATAAAATGAAATTATTCATTTGGAACTGAAACGAAAACAGTTACTTTTGCGGAGCGAAAATCGGAACTGAACCGAAAACCGTTATTTTTGGCGGAGCGAAAACCGGAACTGAACCGATATTAATTTTTTAGTTGAACCGGAACGAAAACCGGAACAAAAAAAATTACGGTTCGAAGCCCTGTTTAAGACATCATTAAAATGAACTCATTTCCTTTGGCAATCTTGGAAATATTTATTCTTAGAAGCATTCTGAGTCTCCGAATTTCCAAAACTCTCAAAGGAAAAGAGTTCATTTTTAATGATTTCTTTTAAGATATCATTAAAAATGAACAAAAAGGGAAGGTTTTTTTTTCTTTCTTTAAAAAAAAGTTCTGGGTGAGATTTTCTCTGAGAGATTTTCCAGCCGACTATTTTTTAAAAGGAATTAAATCATCCCTATCTCTATATAAATATTCCTCGTTTCGCTTAAGATCTCTACGTGTTGTTGAAGATCTAATAAAATACGGTTTTCCAATTTAGTTTCTCCATAACAAAAAAGTTCTTTCTTTCTTCGTTCCTGTTTATTATCTAATGTTTTTGGGCTCATGATAAAATTAGAATCTTTTTCAGCTGCCCCCTGTATTCTTTAAAGTTTATGCAGAATGGCTTTTTAGAAACCTGAAAAATCTTTTAAGTTTTCTGAAATTATTTCTCATGGTGTGACTGAAAGATGATATTTATGTAAATGAAACAAATTCATTTTAAAATAAATAACTTTTTTATTATATGTAACTAAGTTCATTAAATTACGTCAATATAACAAATGAAATCTTCTGTAGATAAGTTCATCATCCCAACATTCAGTGGGTCGCTCTTTTAAAAGTTCATCCCAGCATTCAGTGGTTGAAAGTTCGGTGGGACACGCTTTTGAAGGTTTATCCCAGCATTTAATAGTTGAAGGTTCGGTGGAACATTTTGTGGGGCACTCTTCTGTAGACTCATCGCCAGAACTGGACAAAGTCTCATTGGTAGCCTTATGAAGACATTCTTTCGGCGTCTAGCATTCAGTGCGATACTCCTCGTGAGAACTGGAAGAATCGGTCGAACATTCGGTGGCATTCCTTCGGCGTATGTTCATCCCAGCATTCAGGTTTAAGGGATAAATTATTCCGCATTTTTTATAAATTAATCGTAGTTGACCATAGAATGCTTTGTATTTACTTTGCCGTACACTTTATCAAAAGCCACCCAGGACTCATCTGTAGGCTCCCCGTCAGACTAGAAGAAATATCCTCCTCTTCCTCCTCATCGCTATAATCCATTGTGATATAAGAAGACTTAATTGGTAAAATGGGGTTCATGTTTTGAATACTGAAATCCTCTTCCAAAATGTGGCATGTATAATTTCGGACTTTGTTTTCGGCACTGTCATAAAATTTACGTAAATGTCGGTATTGGCACATTTACCGCCGTATCGCCATATGATACCACCTTGAACATAAATTTCAGCAACAGGTTTTTCAATGATAGGCTAAAAAATTCGGCTTTTTCATAGCCAACGACATAAACTGTTTGGATGGTGTATGTTAATGAATTTAAAATAGACACTAGATGATCATACGAGAACTTCGTAGGAACTTCGTAGACCGTATCTTTTTCTCATACTTCAATTTTTTTCCTGTTCTTTTGCACAAAATTCATTAAAAGCTAGACACAGGGTCCAAAAAACACCGATCCTACAGCTGTTAGACCTTTGGTCGCGTAACCGAGTTCTTTGAGAACATACGTGTATTGATCATTATTTCTTTTATATAACTGAAATTCTTCCAAATCTAAAACTGTAAAATTATCGGAAAAAAAAAAAAAAAAAAAAAAAAAAAAAAAAGCAAAAAATAAAGGTTTATAAGGAAAAGAAAAAAAAGAAACAAAAGCATTTTCTAAGTTTCAAATAAACATGTTATTTATGACAAAAAAATAAAAAAAGGTAGGCAAAAAATAAAGGTTTATAAGGAAAAGAAAAAAAAGAAACAAAAGCATTTTCTAAGTTTCAAATAAACATGTTATTTTGTTACAAGAGTAAGTAAAATGAAACTTTTACTTACTCTAATAAAATACATTTAAATTCAGCCGCTAAAAAATTAAATGTTACCGTTGCTATTTTTACAATGCAGACAACATACATACATTCATGCAAATTTCTTATAAGAGTGAAGGATTACCGTTGTTATTTTTAAAATGAGAGACATGCAGATTCTTCATTATTTAACTTCCAAAGATCGAGTGAAGGATCAAAATTTAATATTACCGCTGTCAGTTTCACAATACGAGACATGCAGGTTATTTAATTTCTTTAAGAATTTTTACAAAATATGCAATAGACCAATTTGATATTTGACGTTACCGTTGTTTGTTCACAATGCGAGACATGCAGATTTTTCATTATTTAATTTCTTTAAGGGTTTTGTCGAAATCTAACGTTACTTTAACTACTCGCAATGCGAGAAACATGTATGCGTTCATGCAAATTATTTAATATCTTTAAGAATGTTTACAAAATTTGACGTTATTGCCGTTTGTTCACGATGTTCATTGTTTAATTTCTTTAAGATAAGATATGAGATAAACAAATTCAAAATTTAACGCTACCATTGTTTGTTTACAATGCCAGCCACGCAGATTTCTTTAAATTTAAAAAAAACACGTTGTTTTTATCACTTTAGGTTGTAGGGGTTTATATTTATATTAAATAACCAGTTAAATTTAATTTTAAGTTACTTTCCTGTAAGCTTTCATTCCCTTAATTGTGAGTTCTAGAATGTTTAAATTTGGTAGCGCGCGTAAGAAATTCAAATTCTACCAGTGGAGAAAAAATTTAATATCG
>KK115524.1:265275-294421 GCA_000611955.2 Stegodyphus mimosarum
GAAAGTTAGAGAGAGTCTGAGAATAGTTGCATTGTCTGAGAATAGTCTACGCGCTGTACGCAAGCTTCCGCTTAGCAGTTATTGCTGGTTAGGCGACGCTTAATAGCTATTATCTGGCTGCAACTAGACTCATCTACCAGATGTAGGATACAGGATTGTATGAGCCCTGTGGTTTAATTCTACTACTTGTGAATATCTTCAATTTCGAGTTTGATTCTATTGTTTCAGTTCGCTTGAGACGCACTTTCAGTTGTATCCGGTACCCGAGAGACAAAAAGTAGCTATCGTCTCCAGTGCCCTCCGAGGACAAGCAGAGTCTTGGTGAAAAGGGATTGGAAAATTCTTACTTGGGGAAGCTGGAAGCCTCACCTACAATTCTGAAAATTTCAAAGCGGCACTCCTAAAGGCCTTTCCGATCGTGAAAGATCGTGCGAAACTTGAAGCTGAACTGTACAGCTTTTATCAAGGGAACGTTGAACACCTTACCGAGTTTATTCTGTGTAAAGTCAAACTAGTGAACATGCTATATGGAAGGAAACCAGATACCGAATTAATTGAAATTATATAACCAAGATTTTTACCCGTAGTACAAGATTTCATGGAGCTAACAAACCCACGAACGCTGTAAGAGCTATTCGAATTAGCCGTAAAGTTTCAGAATCTGCGGGTAGCGGAAATTCGAGATTTTCTACCCAGGGTTACTATCAACAGTTCTCCCGACAGCCAGCCGCAGAAAGAAACAAATACAATGGAGGAAAACGTTTTCTAACTACGCCGTCAACGAGCATAAATGAAAACCGTAAAGCCAAAGACCGCCAGTGCATCCAGCAAACATCATGACGAAAGAAGAAATTAAACGAATAGAGGGGCCTGAGAAATTGAGGTTTCAGACCCGCTGTGCATCGCAAAATCCCTCTAAGTTGTATGTAAATACCGTGGTTGTCAAAAATTCCCAACTACCGGTAATCCAGTTTCTTTTGAATGACGCACCCGTAGAAGCACTCGTGAACAGCGGCGCGGAAGGAAATTTTTTAAGCCAAACCTTCTACTATCGAAATTTCAGAAGAATAAGATTGTTTAAAAATTGTACCACAGAAATCGTTGCCGCTCAAGGAAACGTTTTCGAATATGTCGGGAAGCTATCGCTGAACGTTCAGGTAAAAACGAAGTTTTGAAAGTTCTATTTTTTGTTGTTAAAAGTTTGCAAAACAATGTAATTTTAGGAATAGAGTTCCTCAGGGTGGCGAACGTCACAGTAAACTTTGCAGAAAATTCTAGTTACTTGGATATGGTGCCAAAGGTCGTGGAAGAGGTAAATGTTCCAGATATCGATTTCCAAAATCTAAAACAAGATGAAAGAGCCAAGCTGGAAGAACTCATAAGTAGATTTAATACGTTATTTTCTAAGAAGCCAGGAAATACCCAAATTGTTACCCATGCGATAGAACGAAAATCAAGCGAACCTTGCAAAGCAAAACCTTATCGATATGATAATAAGAAAGAAGCAATAATAGACCATCACATAGAACAAATGTTAAGGGATAAAGTACGTAATTATTCCATTGAATAGCGAATATGCTAGCCCAGTTGTTCTATGCAGAAAGAGAAATAACTTGCCCCCTTCGGATCCAAAAACTTATCGTTTTGCGATCGATTACCAAAACCTTAATGGCATGACTAAATTCCCTATTTACTCTTTACCGGTAATAGAAGAAATAATACGGAAAATTAAGTCTACAAAATATATGACCACTCTTGATCTTACTTCAGGCTACTTTTAAATAGCCATGAAACCAGAAGATATGAAAAAAAGCGCTTATTACAAAATCGGGCACTTACGGATTTTTACGCATGCCGCTTGGGCTTTGCGGGGCCCCGTCAACTTTTCAACGCCCTATGGACATAATTTTATGTCCAGTCCCAGGAAAATCCACGTTGATTTATGTCGATGACATTATCATAACTAGTGACACTATTGAACAACACGTGGAAGATCTCCACGAAGTTTTTCCATTATTAAAACAGACAGGTTTAATTATTAATGCAACAAAATGTAAATTTGCGACTAAGGAATTGCGATATTTAGGATACAAAATCTCAGCTAAGGTATCGAAACTGAAGCTTCTAAAATAAAAGCAATTAAAAATTATCCTCCACCAAATACTGCGAAAAAAATTTCTTCTTTTATTGGCATGTGCTCATATTATCGTTCGTTTATCCAAATTTTGCTGATATTGTTGAACCTTTGTTAGTTTTAAAACGAAAGAAATCCAAGTTCGCAGGGACAACGGAGGCAAACACCGCTTTCCAAAAATTGAAAACAACTCTAATTAATGCCCTAGTGTTAAAATTGCCGGAAGGGGACGAGAACTTGGAGATTGCGGCGAACGCTTCAGATTAAGCCATGGGTGCGGTTTTAACTCAAAAAGGGCACCTCTTGGCATTTCTTAGCAAAACCTTATGAGGACTGGCGTTTCTTCTAGCTAATTTCCCAAACATAAGTGAAGTCCTGAGTAGGAACAGGGAGCTTACTAAAAGCTATGTTCGTGCGTGTGTAGAAGATACAACAAAGATAAGAAGGGTTAAAATTCCCTTCTTATCTTTGCTGTATCTCCTACATACTCACTTTTATCTCTGTTGATTTCCATGATAGTACAGTTTTAAAATAAAATAAAAGTTAGTGAACTTAAAATCCTTACATACTTCCCGTTATAGTTTATAAGTTTGAACCTAAGGTCTAAACGACCTTGTTTAAAACTTTTAATTCTAATTTCAAAGTCTAACGCGAGGCCAATCTTTCACAAAACCTCCTTACTAAGCTAGAAATCTCCTCCTTACTAAGCTACAAAATCTCCTCCTTACTAAGCTAGAAAAGCTCCTTATTAAGCTTATCTAAGCTAGAAATTACGTAAAATGCAGTTTTACAATATTTTCTGCAGGGACAATTATTCTTCATCTGTTACATTACCTAAAGAGAGGAATCCTTGTCTCTTATCGGTGCCCTGTCTCTTATGTGCCTTGTCTCTTATCGGTTCCTTCCAGAGATCTGCAAGGAAAAACTAGTTTAATCAATTTGTTAAGTAATTTACATGGCAAGTAACATGAACACGTATATTTTTTTCTCTTTCAAAACTAAATTATTTCATTCATACCATTATTTAATTATCTCCACGTGCTGTCTGATCTGTGTTGTGAAGAAAGAAACACCAAACGGACGTGTCTATATACAAGTGTTCAACACTACCGCCTACAATCAAAACATTAACGTGTAAATATTCAACATAACAAGACCTCAGAACACACCTTACATTCATCTCTAAACCCTGAGGTACTATTCTAAAATAAGTGGCTAACTCTGTAGTGGTGCGTCAGAGAGCCTAACAACATTCATTCATTTCAAATGTAACACATATTCACCATGCGTTAAGTTGCGTTTATGCAGTCTTATTCTTTTAACTCGGCGATTTTAAACTTTTACATTCATATAATTTTTTCACTTTTAACACAACACTGTACTTCTTAATTTTAACGAAACAGTTCACATAAGAACATATTAAGATGCCATTAATTCTTAACATTTGAAAACATACAGTTAACATTCTCCTACTGAAAGCAAGTGCTGTTTCTTTTACATTTAGCAAGTAGATTTCACAAGTCCTTTTAGACTAAAATGTCTTTTCTTAACAGAAACTTTTAAATTAAGCTTTATAGAATACTTTTAGAATTTTCTTTAGATACTTTTCTTATACCATTACAGAATCTTTTACAATAGTAAAGTACTCACACTTCACAATAAAATTAGATTGCACGCGAATAGTTGAAAAACGTAGTAACAAATAGGTTTAACTCATTTCTCGCCTTTTTGGCGATAAAGGTAGACCTCACATGAAGTAAAACTTCTTAAAATCTGCCACTTGCAGTAAAAACGAAAATTAAAGTTTCAAAGTAACATAAAGTTTTACTTATCTTTTTGATATTCAGACATCCGTTTAGCCGCCCACTCCTGGAAGGTAGCAAAGACTATAGTTTGATTGATCCGCCTCCTTATCCAGGTTCTACCCTCAGTTTCCTCCTCAGTCGTTTACTTTTTGGGCGTGCTTGATCCTTCTTGAAAAACTTCTTCCTCTCCGTTGGTTGATTTCTGGGTCGCTTAATAGGTGCTGTCCTTGGGGGCGTCGGGACATTTCTCGTCGGTTGTTGTCGAGTTCTAGCGGTTTGTTGTTCAAACTTTTGTTGCCTTGAGTCTGCAGCTGGCTTTCCTGGGTCAATTCTTGGACACTTGCTGCGTAGATTCCTTTCTGAGGGTTCACTATTTCTTTTCTCACAGGTGCCTTGACTGCGGCCATTTCTTCTCGTCTTCTTCGTTCTGTTAGAATTTTCGTCTTTCTCCTGTTGGAGCCGGTCGTGACATCTTTTTGTTGGTCGGGGGACTATCTTCCTTTTCTTGTTATCTCCAGTGTTCCATCGAGGGCTGTTCTTTTCTTGTTCGTATCTTTACTTGTGGCTGACTCTGGCGGTCGTTGTTGTTGTGCATTGTGTTGAGATGGTAGCTGCCGGCCCGGATCCTGCAAAAGATCTTGAAATATTCTCATGTTATTTCGATTGCAAACGCGGTTTGTGATCGGTGATTAAAGAAAAGTTCCGTGCTTCCAACATATGCTTAAAATGCCTAATAGCAGCATAAGCTGCCAATAGCTCCCGATCATACTCACTATAGTTCCTTTCTGCCTGCGAAAGCTTTCGTGAGAAAAACGCGAAAGGCTGTAAATTTCCATCCACTATTTGTGATAGCGTTTCGCCGATAGCGAAGTCTGACGCATTAATCTGTGAAACCAACTGAGCATCTTTCTTCGGGTGTGCTAAAAGAGCCGCATTAGCGATTAATTGTTTGCATTTTTGAAATTCATTCCGCGCTTCCTCAGACAAATTCAGAGGTGTCTTATAATTTTTCTTAGCCTCTTTTAAATACGAAGTTAAATGGATTTGATTCTGAGCTACGTTGGATAAAAATCGACAGTAAAAATTTAAAAATCCTAAAAATCTCTGCAAATCTTTTACCGTTTTAGGAAGTGGGTAGTTACTTATGGGTATGGTTGAACTTTGTTCGTCAGAGGCTTGGTACTATCTTTATTAATTATATGCCCTAAGAAAGATAAATTATATGCCCTAAGAAAGATATTTCAGGAACGCCAAAAACACATTTCGAAGCGTTAATTGTCAATCTATATGAAGTTAATCTCTCAAAAACAGTACATAAATGAGATTTATGATCATCTTCTGTGTCACTAAATATCAAAATACCATCTAAGTAGACATAGGTAAATTTTAGATCTCCAATAATTTCGTTCATAAACCTTTGAAAGGTTTGAGCTGCTCCGCTCAGTCCGAAATTTAAAAAGGTAAATTCAAAAAGACCAAATGGGGATGCTAACTGCAGTTTTCGGTATATGATCTGGATGAACTGGTTATATGATGATATGCCCGAACGATATCAATTTTTGAAAAAATTGTCTTTCCGCTAAGCGTATTATTAAAGTCTTGTAAATGCGGAATAGGGTATCTGTCGGGTTCGGTGCACGCGTTTAATTTTCGGTAGTCCCCTACTGGTCGTATGTCACCTGAACTTTTAGAAACTACATGAAGAGGTGATGACCATGCTGATTTTGATGGTCTACAAATACCTTGATCCATCATAAATTGAAATTTTTTTACTGCTTCGTATAACTTAGGGCTTAACCTACGCGGTTTACTATGCAGGGGAGCATCGTTTGTTTCGATGTGATGAACCGTACTATGGTTTACTCTACCCAAATCAGATTTTAACTTCAGTAAATCCGGGAAGTCTTTCAAGATTCTGTGATACTCTGAATCACCCGATATGAGCTTTACCGAAAAATAATCTTCAGAATCGTAAAGAGAACCAATTCGAGTTAATTTCGTAGTATTATCGATAAGCCTACCTCGTTTTAAATCGATTAAAAGATCAAAATGTCTTAAAAAGTCGGCTCCTATTATAGACACTGGTACCTCGGCGATTAAAAACTTCCAAGAAAAGGTTCGTCTAAGTCCTAAATTCACATTTAACAATTTTGTTCCATACGTAGAAATTCTGGAATTATTCGCGGCAAATAATTGAAGCGAATCAGGATGCATTTTCTTAAACTTAGAAGTCGGTGGCACACATGAGACATCCGAGCCCGAATCAATCAAAAATTTTAGATTTAATCTCTTATCGTAAACATGCAAACGACATGAATGCGCGACTGCCGCCGAATTTCGATTGACAGCCGTTACTACTAGTTTTCCTGGGCCGTAGTATTCTGAGAAAAAGAACAAGGTGCTCGGCATTTTCGTGCATTATTACCAAATTGCGAATGAAAATAACAATAATCGCTAACGCGTTCTCGTGAATGCCCACGTGAAAAACTACGTGGCCTGTTATGTGAATCCCGGGGGAATTTATTTCGCGTTTTTTCGCGTGAGAGTCGGTAAACACATTTCGAAGCGTTAATTGTCAATCCATATGAAGTTAATCTCTCAAAAACAGTACATAAGTGAGATTTATGATCATCTTCTGTGTCACTAAATATCAAAATATCATCTAAATAGACATAGGCAAATTTTAGATCTCCAAGAATTTCGTTCATAAACCTTTGAAAGGTTTGAGCTGCTCCGCACAGTTCAAAATTTAAAAACGGAAATTCAAAAAGACCAAATGGGGTGCAAACTACAGCTTTCGGTATATGATCTAGATCAACTAGTATATGATGATATGCCCGAACGATATAAATTTTTGAAAAAATTGTCTTTCCGCTAAGCTTATTATTAAAGTCTTGTAAATGCGGGATAGGGTATCTGTCGGGTTCGGTGCACGCGTTTAATTTTCGATAGTCTCCTACTGATCGTATGTCACCTGAACTTTTAGAAACTACATGAAGAGGTGATGACCATGCTGATTTTGATGGTCTACAAATACCTTGATCCATCATAAATTGAAATTCTTTTTTTACTGCTTCGTATAACTTACGGCTTAACCTACGCGGTTTACTATGCACAGGAGGACCGTTTGTTTCGATGTAATGAACCGTACTATGCTTTACTCTACCCAAATCAGATTTTAACTTCAGTAAATCCGGAAAGTCTTTCAAGATTCTGTGATACGGTGAATCACCCGATATGAGCTTTACCGAAAAATAATTTTCAGAATCGGAAAGAGAACCAATGCTAGCTCAATCCTCAGTTTTAACTGATTGTGGCAAAGAAGGTGAGAGATATTTGCCTGAAGAAAGAGGTGATTTTATGAAGGACTTCAAGGATTTAAACTGGTTCATGCTGTATACAAGGAAAAACAATGAAAATGCCATGCAGTCAGTCTTCAAATTCGATCCGGACTAAATTACTGGTGTCCAGCGGTTGTATCCATTTGCCTACAGATGAGCTCCCTTTCCTTTATTTCTGAAAAATTAATTTTAGAATAGTCACTTTACTTGCATTTTTTATTCTTAATCGTGCATTTTGCGTAAATACGTGCTTATATATCTTTGCTGTTAGGTAAAGTTTTTCATAAATAATTCAGTTTTGTTTAGCTCACTGTGAAAATTTTGTGGCGTCATTCAACATTCATCTATATGATGACTATAAATTAATTACTTCTTCATCCATTGAAAAATGGTCCGTCTTTCCCAAATAACTGAGAAAACAGGGATTACTTTATACACTATTCAATGTCTTTTATCCCGCTAATACGAGAAACTTCTTTCTTAGTAAAATATATAAAAAAACAAATTGTCCATGAATACGGAAGATTACTCGGATGGTTTGGGATTGATTTTAAAATTAATTACTTCTTCATCCATTGAAAAATGGTCCGTCTTTCCCAAATAACTGAGAAAACAGGGATTACTTTATACACTATTCAATGTCTTTTATCCCGCTAATACGAGAAACTTCTTTCTTAGTAAAATATATAAAAAAACAAATTGTCCATGAATACGGAAGATTACTCGGATGGTTTGGGATTGATTTTCCTCTTAGTGAAAGCAGTTAATTAACTAAAATCCTTCTCATAGCTCAGCTTTAATTATTTCGACGTATACAAGACTACCTTCCAAGTGTAAGTAAGTAGAATCATTAGGATTTTTGAGACAGGAGGCGCGAAAAAGGAACAATACCCTCGCTGGGACTCGAAATTGAACTTCTCGAATACGCGCAGAGTATGCTACCGTGAAGCCACAAAGGCATGCAGAAAAGAGCAAGAAAATACCTTATATACTCCCTCATTCAAAGGCCACTAGGGATTCAGTATTTTTTCGGTTCTTTATAATATCTCCTGAATTAAAGTACCATGACTCTTTTTGTGCATTATGTTTTTTTGATAATTTTGCTTAAAAAGCAGAAAGGCAATTAAAAACTGATAAATCTTACAAATGAAAAAATAGTCTCTTTTCCCATTTCAAAGTTCGGTTGCCAAACGTGTATTCGCATATTATATTTTTTTATATATATATTTGTAACTAACTGACATTTTAAATGACCATCGTTGTAAATTTCCGCACTTAGTTGTTTTATAAGGTACTAAATTTCTTTTTATTCAAATACGTCAGTTTCAATTACGCAGGCATGGTGTGAGGAAAGTAGGAGAAACAGAACTAGAAATATTGTACAATAAGCAATGCACTAAAATACTTTCTCATTCAAAAAAAAAATCTCCCTTTCTTCTACCCTTCGTCCTTTAAAGGAGCCTTCCCAGGAAACGAATCCGTGATGTTAACAAAAAGTAAGACACCCCAGAAGCTATTTTAATGGTTTAGAACCATTAAAGTCGCCCAAAACGAGGTGGAAATACCTGGTATGTGTTCGTATACTATAAAGGCGCTTTCTTGAAGCACTTGAGATGTCAATCTATTCCAGGTAAAAGGAAATTCTGGTATAGCTTAGGACTGCTTAGAAAATTCAGTCGTGATTCTCAATTAAGCAAGAAAAAGACTTTATTCTCTGGTAGTAATAATAATAACTGCAAAAATGTTTTCATTTCAATAACTATTTTCTGATATTTAAACGTACATTTGTACGATAATAGATATAAAAAAGGAACATGTCAATAAATATATTCTATAACCTGATATATTTTTCTCACAAAAAGCTTCATTTTTACTATAACATATAATCTCGCAAATTTAAAGTATAAAAAGTAAGAATTTGATGAAAGAGAACTAACTATGACTGAAGAAAGAGAACTATGAACACAGGACATGCAAAATATCACCTAGTAGGTAAATTAAATGGTACTGCTCTGTTATCGGGATTGGATTCAGAAATGTACGTATGTGAGTATCTGTGTATATGTATACACGCACATACATTCGTACGTACATATATGCATATAAACATGAACACATCGATACTTACATGCATACATACTAATGTTTCTGAATCCGGTCCTGACTTTTTTCCTCGAGAACCGCGTACCAATTAAATGTCTATTACTTCATGCAATGACAACACCTATCTTTTATAAATCACAACGAAACTGTAAACGTTATGAGCAATATAGCACATACATTCGTACGTACATATATGCATATAAACATGAACACATCGATACTTACATGCATACATACTAATGTTTCTGAATCCGGTCCTGACTTTTTTCCTCGAGAACCGCGTACCAATTAAATGTCTATTACTTCATGCAATGACAACACCTATCTTTTATAAATCACAACGAAACTGTAAACGTTATGAGCAATATATAATTCTAATTTATACCGACATTGTCGAAAAAGTTAAATGAAGATTTATATTATAAGAAGTGCTTTTATTAACTTTAAATCGCTCCATTGTTTAATCAATAATAAATTGATTAAATGTAAAAAATTAATTAAAGAACTGAGGCTTTTACTGAATGGCAACGCTCTAAGAAGGTGTTCTTTCTGCGTGTGCATGGAAGATAAATGAAAGATCTTACATTTTACGGAGTGGCAACTCTCACCAGCTTTTAGATTCTTTACTCAATTTTTTGAAGCACATTAATGTCTACAAATTTTGGTTTTCTAATACAGGATTTTAATCGCTAAGTTAAAAAAATGCATCTCCTTTGAGGTACAATAATAATAGCAGAAGTGAACAAATAATTTGCAAGTAAAATATATGCTAGCTCAATCCTCAGTTTTAACTGATTGTGGCAAAGAAGGTGAGAGATATTTACCTGAAGAAAGAGGTGATTTTATAAAGGACTTCAAGGATTTAAACTGGTTCATGCTGTATACAAGGAAAAACAATTAAAATGCCATGCAGTCACTCTTGAAATTCGATCCGGACTAAATTACTGGTGTCCAGCGGTTGTATCCATTTGTCTACAGATGAGCTCCCTTTCCTTTATTTCTGAAAAATTAATTTTAGAATAGTCACTGTACTTGCATTTTTTATTCTTAATCGTACATTTTGCGTAAATACGTGCTTATATATCTTTGCTGTTAGGTAAAGTTCTCCATAAATAATTCAGTTTTGTTTAGCTCACTGTGAAAATTTTGTGGCGTCATTCAACATTCATCTATATGATGACTATAAATTAATTACTTCTTCATCCATTGAAAAATGGTCCGTCTTTCCCAAATAACTGAGAAAACAGGGATTACTTTATACACTATTCAATGTCTTTTATCCCGCTAATACGAGAAACTTCTTTCTTAGTAAAATATATAAAAAAAATGTCCATGAATACGGAAGATTACTCGGATGGTTTGGGATTGATTTTCCTCTTAGTGAAAGCAATTAATTAACTAAAATCCTTCTCATAGCTCCGCTTTAATTATTTCGACGTATACAAGACTACCTTCCAAGAGTAAGTACGTAGAGTCATTAGGATTTTTGAGACAGGAGGCGCGAAAAAGGAACAATACCCTCGCTGGGACTCGAAATTGAACTTCTCGAATACGCGCAGAGTATGCTACCGTGAAACCACAAAGGCATGCAAAAAAGAGCAAGAAAATACATTATATACTCCCTCATTCAAAGGGCCACTAGGAATTAGGGGACCCAGTCGACAAATCCTTGTGGTAAAGAATCATCATCCACCACCTTTTAGTTCGGGCGCCACTGTAGAGTCATTGGGATATTTGAGACAAGAGACGTGAAAACTGAGCAATGCCCTCACCGGTTCTCAAACCTGGACCTCTCGAAAACGCGCCGAGTGTGCTACCGTGACACCACAAAGGCATGCAGAAAGGAGGAAGAAAATACCTTATAAGTATGCCTTCGCGAAGGATTTCGTAAAGGAAACTGACTCTCATCCATGTTACACTTGAGGAAAAACCATAAACAGCCCCTTCTCTGCAGTTAGAAGCCATCTCATACTAACAGTGTTCAGCGACTTAGCCACTCAACCGCTGGTGGCGTTTATTAGCATTTGTATCAAAGGACTTTGCAAAATAATTGCGTAGATACAGTTATTAGGTAATAACGAATTAATATATTAATTAAGTTCTCAATATAAAGAAAATCTTTCATTCAATTTATCTCTATCAGCACTGACATTTCGAGAGGAAATAATTTATTTTCTGATAATAAAACAGCTTTTCAACTGTAATATTTTGGACGCAAAATATCTAACTCTTCCAAGCACATATTTTTTCAAATCTCTTATATTCCACTAAATATAAGAATAAAAGACTTATAGATTTCTTTCTAAAAGAGTTCCAAGACACGGCGGAGAATTTCACACGATGCAGATTTTAAAATTTCGGTTGCATTCCAAATTTTACTAAATTATTTAAACAAAGCTATTGATCTTCATGAATTTTTTCGGCATATTCATTTACTCGATTTAATATAATTTCTTGAGTTGAATATTTTAATTTCTACCTCGAAGAATTTTTTACATGTAAGTTCGCGTTTATAGTAAAACAGTCAGTCACAATTACAAATGCCAAAACTCAGGCATGCTAAAAAAACAGTGTTGTCTTTTCATAAAGTAGAAAGAAAATACCATTAAGAACTCCATTTGAAATACGCAGGCAAACAAAAAGTTAATTTTGACATTATATATCTTTTTCTTGTTGTTGAGAAATCAGAAACTGTAACCAACTTTTAATGATCAAATAGTCAATTATATATTATACGATTTATTAAAAATGCATTTGTCATTAAATTTCTGAATTTTTCCTATTTTTACTAAAGATTTTGGGATGTAATCAGCGACTGAGGATTGGGCTTTCATTACTACAATGTACCAGAAAGCACACAGTTGTAAGACGATTTGTCATCATTCAGAAACCTTGCAGAATAATGTACACTTGCTGTCTGACAATAAGCCTTTACTCAGAGGGCTCTTCCGTAAAGTGCGCTATTCAAACAGATTTCACACCCTATTAATAGCTTTGTGCAAATGACAGCCGCCTGTGGAAACGCAGGGGAAAAGAAGACCTCAGTCTTAAGCATTTATCTGGAAACCTTGCCTCCGTGTATACACGTCTTAATCATTTTTCGAGAAATTTCAGTTCCGTGTATACGCGTTCTTAAGCATTTTTAGAGCGATCTCTGAAAACGTTTAAAGACGTATAAAGCAGTTGAAGGGTTAATGGAATCTTACAAAACTAGTTTTACCAGATTGTGTTATCCTCCGCAATAAATATGTTTACAAAATTTGAATTCGATAGCTTATCAGGAAAGTTGTTTAAAAATCTTTTACGACCTCCTGTTCATAGCGGCAAATACCATAAGTGAACTAAATATGTGTTACTTCTGTGCATAAATGTTATTCTGTTTCAAAGAGGACATCAGAAGAATTTTCGCATATTTTGAATTACTTATATAACTACTTACACTCGCTTATGAGATATGCTGTGATTTTGTACAAATTAACTTATTTAAAACACTTTTTTCTCTCCATCATACTTAATGACCTTGTCAATATTCTGATGAATGGAAAGTTATAAAAAACCAAACATTGTATGAATACAGTAGGTATTCACACATTTAACTTAATAAATGCTATAAAAATACAACTCTCCAACAGAATTTTTTATCGCCTGATTGCAAAGAATTTTTGTTAGATTGGTTTCGTAATCAGCAAAGTTTCATACCAATTTTAGGTCTTTTTTTTCTGTTGTTTAGTTTCCCGTTGTTGGTGCCCTACCAGCAGCCCCTCAAGAGGTTATCTTTATATTTATGTATTTATATTATATATATATATTTATATTACTTTTATATTTACCCTCATATTTAGGGTGTCTCCCACGCCGCATGCATACTATACACTTACAAACATCCATGCCTCCTCCGCGATTCGAGCCCTGGCCCTTCGGCGCAGCAGTGAGTGATTCTAACCACTATGCCAGTTGGGAGGCAATTTTCAGTTTTTCATAAGTGCATTGAAAAGCTTTGCTGCTTAAAATGTTAATTGCTTGAAAATATTTGCAGTAGCATGCAATTTGATATTTACACGTTTTTAGCTTAATATTTCTTTAAAAAGATAGAGATATAACTGTAGTACAGACGGATATAATGTATTTGGATTGGGGCGAAGCACGCAATTGTTTATCTGCGCAAGAGAAAGGAAACTTTCTAAGAGGATCTGCCTTGTATTCATGTTCCACTTGCAAAAACGCCAAGAAAACTTCCAGGCAACCAGTTCTTTCGCCAAGATTTGAACCCGTGTCGAACTAGCAGTGCTCAGCGATTTTAGATGCTCTGCCAGTGGGGATCCGGAGTCTTATTTAAAATCTTGTTTTGAAATCTTCTGTTCTAATTTAGTGTGATAGATGTCGTAGTACAAGGGTTAGGGTTATTTGAACACAGCAAAGGGCACGAGAGGTATCAGCCTTCGTCGAGCTCTTTCTGCGGGAAAGTGGGTCATGTTATTCATGGAGAAAACTGCGAAAACCAAACGGGCAAGAATTCCATTCGTTCGTTTGGGTTCGAACTTAGGTCGAACTGCCAGTATCCAAATGTCTTAACCATTTAACCATTGGTGAGGCCGTAAGAGAAAAGTAAATATTACCGTAATGTTTTGTAGGGTATCTAACAAATAAGTAAAATATATTTCATTTCTGAAATTCTCTTGAACGCAAGTTAAGGTTTTTTTTATGCTAATGATTAATATAATAATGCATCAGTCTTAGTACTTCATCTCTTTCAAACAACTTTTTGTATTCAAACAAGCAAACGAACTTGAAATAAATTTATGTTGTGTTTAAAATAAATAAATAAAGGTAAATTTGGTTTTTAAAAATGATTATTTCTTTTCCAATACTGTAAAATATGTTTATATTGTTTGTTTATTATTAATTTAAAAATTTAAAGAAGTTTCGTATTATTTTAGGCGTATCCTATCTATATAACGATTACTAATCTATATTGTTGATGCCTCCGTATTTTAAAACATAACGCTGTATGTGTAGGGTTAATATAAGCCCGTTTTTCTCAGAAATTCCTCGACGGAAATATCTCTTTCGTTAGGGGCATAGATTTCGCGTGTTTTAACTCCAAACATCAATTTTTAGGATTTTATACATTAGTAATCTGATAATAATTCAGACCATGATATTATTCGTAACAGAGAAGTGCTAGATAAGGTTCACTGCATTGGTCGATACTCCTCAGTGCAAAACTCAAGAACAGAAACAATAGATGACCGTCTGGAAATGAAAATCGAATTTATATGCAAACTGACACTAACCTTGATAAGCACATAGGTTAATATTATTATTATTGTTTACATTACGTATGTATGTATATTGTTAAGCGTATTGAGTGTATTAGGATTTACAAACTATTTTATGCTAAAATAAAACTTCCTACACGGAATTTTATTCTATGCGGATCCAGGCTTCTTGGAGGCTGCCGATCATCTGTTTCTTTGTTGCCTCCGATGACGCTAATCTTTCCCCACCTTGGGGCAAAAAATCCCTCCTATAGTGTTAATGGCTTAGTAACGAGGTAAAGCCATGAATAGGAAAAGAGGACCTTCCCCTAATTTTTTTTAACATTTTGGCTTTCTCTTTTCTCAAAATCTAAACATTACGAAAATGAGTTTTAAGACAGACATTCACTGAGTTATAAAATTTTTTAGCAATAAAGCTGTAAAAAGTGTTATATATATGTCTGTGTGTGTGTGCGTGCGTGCGTTGTGTTTGTAATTAAATAAAAAAAACATAATACCAAAAATGATGAAAGAATTCAAAGTATTGGAAAAATTTCAATTATTTCGAAATAAAAGGAATTCCTTTTTATGCCTTTCGCGCTTGAAAGACTGTTGGATTAAAGAGTACTAAATAAATAAATAAATGAAATAAAAATAGAAATTTTAAGAATGCAAAAGAAAAAAATAGAATTAACCCTCCAGCCGGCAAGGCCGTATATATGCGTTCGAAAACATTGGCTCGCATACCGGCAAGGCAGCTTATATGCGTAAGCCTCAAATTGGCACAAAACGGCAGAGCAGCATATATGCGGCCTGTCTCGGAGTGTCCTCCTCTCTCTGCTCTTAATTTAAACTAATAGGTGATGATTTTCCTGTGCGGGAGGTAACTGATGAGCAGAAACTAACTATTCGCTAGAGGCAAATGGGTTTTATCGTTAGGTTTTGAATAACAACTCGAAATAAATAGTTTGTTCAAAACTTCCATTTTTTCTGTGTTTATGCCAGCTATAGTAAAATTAAATGTTTATTTATGAATACAGAATTTTCATTTTCCAGCTTAATTATTCACCAAAGTTTAGGTCATAGTTTGGAAAAAGGAAATTACAATTAAATTTAAAATGCAACAGTAATTGCAATTGAAATAATTTTTTGAAGTGTGTGATTCCAATTACATTGCAATTGTAATTGGACTCTGCAATAACTATACATTTGCAATTAGAATGTAACTAATTTTTAATTAAAATGACAATGTATGTAATTGCCAATATGATTCTTAAATATAGTTACAGTTATAATGCAATTGCAATTACAAAAATTAAAATTTTGCAATCTAATTACAGCTATAAATTTTATTGCATCTAATTACAGTTACAATAAAAGCGTAATTGCAAATACATTATTATTGTATTAGTTAATTACAATGTAATTTTAATTGCAATTGAAGTAGGTAATTATAACTACGTAATTAGGAAAGTAATTGGCCCTGATAATTGGAATTACGTAGCCTAATGAAATCATGATCACAATTGTAATTCTAATTGCAGTGTTCAGTTAAATTACATTGTAATTATAATAATATTATGCAGTTAGTAGGTAATTACAATTACAAAGTACCTGTTTTTAATTACAAGTTATGCAATTTCATTAAAATTATAATTAAGCTGTATTTATAAAATCTAATTTCATACTGCATTGTCAATTGCAATTATATAATCTAATTACAATTACACTGTAATTATAACTGCAGTAGTTAATTATAATTATATAATTACGAAAATAATTGCTTCTGATAAATGCAGTTACGCATCCCAGGAAAGTCATAAGCTTAACTGAAAACATAACTGTAGTATGCAATTGAAAACACAGTAATTGTAATAATATTATGCAATTATTTTTGTATTTACAATTACAATGTAACTATTTTTAATTACAATTTACGCAAATGCATTTTATATTATAATTATATTTTAATTGTGAAATCGAATTGGATATACAGTATAATTGTAATTATAATATCTAATAACAATTACAATTACATTGTAATTACATCTTAATTAAAATTACACAGCAAATGATTGTAATTAAAGCAAATGGCTCTTATAATTTCATTGACACGGGCAAGTGAAATCGTGAGTGTATTTGAAAATTGCAGTAAATCATAGTATATGTGAAATGTTTTTCCATTTTGGATGATCAATTGTTAAATAGTAGAATGGTATAATCACCTATAAGAAAAATATTATGATTTTCTGTCTGGAATCATCCTGCATGTATTGCAGTGTGTGATAGCGGCATGAATTTGAATTTAGTATTTAAAGGAAGTAATATCGGCTATTTTATGTAGTTTTAAATGCACATAACGTTAGTACGCAAATATGTATGTTTACGATCTTCTTTGCCATACATGTGAATATGAAGTATAAGATTAAGGAAAAGCAAGCAAAGAGTGTATGCCTGCGCAAAGGGATGCTTTCGCAGAGGATTTGTTAAGGGAAGCTGGTCTTGTTTAATATTACACAAGGAATAAATCATGAAAAGTTCATTTATCCTTTCCTTTTCAGCAAGGGGATCATCAAGGCTCAAACTAAGTCCCATAATTTTATCCAACGGATTGCTTTAGCTGGTAGAAAAATGACGCTGACCTGCCCAATTGCTGTGTGTACTAAATATTTTACTAACTGTATTTATTACAAATTGCCGCTCAGATAAAAAAATAGTTCGTGACTCTGACTGCCGTACCGAAAAACCCGGGTTCGAATCCCGGATAAGGCATGGATGTAATTTGTCCATTCCTTTATAGGAGGCAACAGTGGCCCGCCAGAATAACGTGATCACCGCTTCTGGCTTTAATATTGGCCAATGTCTAAAATGGCTCGTGCTCGTCATTGAAAAAAAATATTGAGAATTAATATTTTATTAATCATAGCGTATATTTTTAATAAATAGTTTAAGTGTATTGTTTATTTAGAAGTGAAAGTACTTGCACGAACCATTTTCAGCAGTTTCAGGTAAAAACAAATGAAAGTATAATTTTCTTTTGCGCCTGTGAATGTTATATGATTTGGATTATGGCAAAGCATCAACAGATACTTCTGTGGAGGACTTTCTAAAAGAAACTTTGTCATATTTACATCACCCGTGAGTAAAAGCAGAAAAAGGTCTTTATTCAATTGAATTAGAGGGAACATTTAAGAAGAATGATTTATTCAGGGAGAATTTTCTAAAGGAAACTGGTTTGTATTCATGTTACACATAAGGAAATCCACGGAGATGTCCAACATTTAGATTGTTAGCCGGAATTCGAATCCGATTTGAACTAGCACTATTCAAAAAACTTCTTATATACTCCATTACTGCTGAGCCAAAAATCTAATTGTTTTTGGCAGTTAAATTGTAATTCGAATAGTCACTGTATTACAACTGCAATTATAGCTGCGTTAGTTGTAATTTTAACTGCAAATTAACTGCAATGAATAACCAGCTTTTATCAGTCAATAACAGATAGTTTAAATTTTAAAGATAAATTCGACAATTATAATTTGTCGAATGACAATATGAGAAAGTGTATTCACCAGGAATGGTGATCTTATTTTTCGCAAAATGGCAATACTTGCCATAGGTTACTCGGAGGTTATTTTCTAGGCATGATCGTGTCTAGAGATTTTGTTTTTCAAAGAAAGTATTTTATATCATAGATAAAAATAATGCTTCTCCCTCAAGGTGCAATAAAGAGCGAGTACTGATTAATTTATTTGGAATACGGATACACGTTATTTTAACGGCAGTACTTATAGTTGTAATCGCAAAAACGTCAAGTGTGTTCTGTAGATTAGCATACATCTATTTATTGAAACGCAATAGTGAACATTTTAATATCTTCGGTACTGAAAATATGTTTCACTACTCTCTTGAAATGTATATTCGATAATATGTTATATTATTGCTGCACTTATATATTTTCCATTAGAATTCATAAAACTTGCAGTGGGAATACATAATACAGAGACAAACTATATGCATTATACTATTATTATTATTATTATTATTATTATTATTATTATTATTATTATTATTAAAGTCTCACAGCATTCCTTATAATTAAAAAAATAATATAGCTTTTCAATATCCACAAATTTTATTTTCAATAAATCCACTAATTCGATTGATGCTTCAAAATTACAGTTTATTGCTTTAGGAAATTATTATGAAAATGGTCAGTTACATTCGATTTTAAGCAACACACACTAATTCGATTATTATTTACGTGTTCCGCCCTAAGACACTGTATGGAAGGCAGGGATGCCTTCGTGGAAGACGTCTTATGGGAAGTGGCTTGTATTATCAAGTCATACATGAGGAAGAGGACGAAAACGCCCATGCAGACAGCCCGTTTACGGAATTCGAACCTCAGACTGAACTACCATTGTTCAGGGACTTTACCGCTGGTGGGCAACGCTTTATAATGAGCTATTTTAATACTTTTAAATTTTTGTGAACTAAGTTCCATTAGAGTTCACTTGAAGTTAACACTCAGCGCAAACACTCAAAAAAAAAGTTATGCTATATTTACACATTTTGAAATGGCTGAGTATAGAGTACATATTATTACTGAAGGTCTCGCAGCATTACTTATAATTAAAAAAAATAATATAGCTTTTCGATATCAACAAATTTTATTTTCAATAAAATCCACTGGTTCGATTGATGCTTAAAAATTACAGTTTATTGCTTTAGGAAATTATTCTGAAAATGATCACTTACATTCGATTTTAGGCAACACTCACTAATTCGATTATTATTTACGTGTTTCGCCCTAAGACACTACATGGAAGGCATGGATGACATTGGTGGAAGATTTTTTAAGGGAAATTGGTTTGTATTAACACGTCATACATGAGAAAAACCACGAAAACTCCCATGCAGCCAGCCCGTTTGCGAGATTGAACCTCAGACTGAACTGCCAGTGTTCAGGGACTTTACCGCTGGTGGGCAATGCTTTATACTGAGGCTATTTTAATACTTTTAAATTTTCGTGAACTAAGTTCCATTAAGGTTTACTTGAAGGGAACACTCAGCGCAAACACTCAAAAAGAAGTTATACTATATTTACACGTTTTGAAATGGTTGAATATATAGTATTTTCTTGTAACGATAGTGCTCAATATATTGAGTTTTCTGATAGAATGCATGTGTTGTCTAAAATCGAATGTAAGTGACCAATTTCAGAATAACTGCCTAAAACAATTAACTGTAATTTTTAAGCAACAATCGAATTAGTGGATTTCGTTGAAAATAAAATTTGTTGATATTGAAAAGCTATCTTACTTTTTGAATTATAATGAATGCTGCGACACTTCAGCAGGCCTATTAGCTCCAATAAAACTCAGAATATATAATTAAAAAAAACAGCAAAAAAAGAAAGCTGAAGAGAAATTCTCGGGAGAATTCCTTTTGAATATCAGTGGAAAAAGAGAAGGCTTGCTATGATGAAACATTGGAAACGTGTAGACAAAATATTAATACCAAAACACCATATGGGCTAAAACACGAAGGACAAATTTAAATACTATAGCATAGGTACCTGTAATATTTTCCATATTAGCTATATCAATATAAGTAACGAAAAATACTTAAAAGAGACATATTTCAAAAATTTAATGAAAACAAATTGCAGTCTGAAAAAGAAAGAAACCCAATATACAAAATGTGCAGAATGCAAAAATGTTGACTTCGATTTAAGGGTTTCAAAAAAGGAACTAAGAAATTTTCTTTACTACTTCAAATTTAAAGCTCCTCAGCTGTTGTTAGACTATGCACAGTGAGTGTTGCCTGCTGTTGTTAGACTTTTCACAGGCGAAATTCTGTTGTCGACAAAATGTCTTATGCAAATGCTGTTTCATAGCCTGCCTTATCCTACTCAATAAGTTTAGAAAACAATATTTAAGCATACAAAATGATTTCATTCATCTCAAATAGAAGGAGTAGCTTTAAAAAGAGAGCGGAACTTTTGAAGTAATTTGGTTCATGGCCCGAAAGTAATTTCGGCAATACTTTTGCGTCGGCATGAGCATATACTTGTCAGTTTTTACAACTACGAATCAGAGAATCTCCATTGTCTAATAGATAATAAACAGCGAGAATGGCGGTGTATGAAAGTTTTTTCCTGCCCTAAGAATTGACAGCTCACAGGGGAATTTTGCACACGTTTCATTCCAACATTACTACAATTTTCCAGAAAATGTTTCAGAAAGCAAATCATCATTTATGAAAAAAGAATGTTCTAAGAGTTATGGAATAAATTTATAATGAGAGTAAAAGAAGACAGAAATTGGAATCGCTTCCCTAATAATTATTGCACTCCTCGAAAGTTGGGTTCAATATCACCTTTTTCAGAAAATGACAGATGAAATGGGTTCTAGATATAGAACCTCAAAATCCTCAATAGCTATCCAATATTTTGTATTTGCAAATGCTTATTTAATTTGAATTTCGACCAAATATTGAAAAGAAAAATCTCCGGACGGATATTAGTATCGTACGGAGATTCTCCGTAATTAAAAAAATTATGAAATTCTGATTCTTTTACAGTGATATTCCATTAAATTGCATCAGAATATCATATCACTTTTGGATGTAATAATTACTTATTTCAAACATTTTGCGTATTTATGAATGTAACTAACTGTCTTTTAGCAATTGAACAGCGGTAGTTCGACGTAGGTTTGAATTCTGACTAATGCATTCGTTGCATGATATTTTGGTGATTTTTAGATTGTAAATACGAACCAGCTTTGTCATCTACAAAGGCATCCCTTTCCTCAGGGAGGTAGCCATAGTATGCTTATATTTGTTTTTAGTATATTATGAAATGAAGATAATGAAAATGCGTCAGAAATATTATCATATTTTCGTAAACTGATGTACAGTGTGAAACTACAATATTAAATCTCAGTTTGTTACAGCAGAAATTATAAATTGCTGCATTACGTATAAATCTTTCTTCAGACCTTTCGCAAATTAATCTGCATCCATCCACATAATTGAGAGCAGGATCTATGCTAGGCATTTTGCCTCCCAGTGCAATCTCTGTGGGTTCTTAAGTTTCCTGACTAATGTTCTACTAATTAGAGAAAAAAAATTACCATCCTTAAATTTTCTTGCTATGTGCTTCTCTGGTGTTCTAAAAATTTTGCCGTCCAATAAATTGTTTCTTACTCTAAATTCTCAAAATTTTGTCATCCCTAAATTTTCTTGTTCAATGCTTCTTTAAATTCTAAACATTTTTCAGTCATTAAAATTTGCCGCCCGTTCAGGCCTGTTCTTCAGTAACACAGATAGCACTGAAAAATACGAATAGCAAGCTTCCTATTTTCCATCAAATAAAGTTCGTAAATAAATTAAAAGTGCTATGGGAGCATTAAAACATATATGTATTAAATATGCAAATTCTACAGAAGCAATTCTTTTTTCTCTCCAGAAGAAATACCTGTGTCTGACGGCCTTCAAAATTAATAAAGTTTTATTCAAAATCTACGTCAAAACGGTTTGTTTTTGGCTTAATATTAAAGTTTACTTTCGTGTGCTTTTCTCTCTATTTGATATTTCGTAAGATTTATTCAAAAATTATTGTTCTTATTTTTTATTGTAAAACAAACAGTTTAAACGGAAATCCTCAGCTTGCTCTTATTTACTTAAATTATAACATTTGGTAATGTGAACTGAGATATCTAAATAATAATAATTTGCGTGTAAGAACCCTAAAAAATGTGAAACATTCCTTTGAAAGCTTTTGTTTTGGTTTGGTTTATTTGATTATTCCAAAGCACGCGAGGACTATCTGCCTAAATTCCTGGCGTACTTTCTAAGAAAAAGTTGCTGGCATCC
Organism: Stegodyphus mimosarum; assembly: GCA_000611955.2. Classification (NCBI taxonomy): domain Eukaryota; kingdom Metazoa; phylum Arthropoda; class Arachnida; order Araneae; family Eresidae; genus Stegodyphus; species Stegodyphus mimosarum. The sequence continues at coordinate 287,801 of KK115524.1, forward strand.
ATATTAGGCAAGGGAAAACCACAAAAATTCCACTTTGAAAGGTAAAAGAATGTAATATTAATAGTCTACGTCTACATTTTATTCTTTTAATATTCTACATCTATATTTTATTCCTTTTAATATTCTACATCTATATTTTATTCCTTTTAATACTCTACATCTATATTCCTTTTAATATTCTACATCTATATTTTATTCTAAATTTTTCTTAAAATGAATTTTAGGAATTTGATACAAATGCTATCTTTAAGTTAAAGAATTGAAATAATGTTCTTTTATGATTTACATAACTCTTTCTGTCAAAAATAATCATATGAAAGTGCACCAAATTTTAAAGCCATGCCATTCATTTCGGACAACTGTCACATTATTCTGTCTGCATGTATATAACGTTTTCAACATTACATTGTCGCATAAGATTATTACTCAAATTTCTTTCAAAATATTCACTATTTTATTACTTCTGCCAACCAATAAATGAGATAAAAGCAAAATTATGAAGAATGAAACAAGATAAATGACATAGATTTATAGTAAAATAAATTACAAACAATCTGCCGAAATGACCAACACTAAGCATGCGTTCGTTATTTTAATAACGTCTTAATTACGGTGCAAAATTTTTATTTGATAAGCAATTAAAATCAAAAATATACACAAAACTAGTAACAAGTCAATAGGAACCTCCCCTTTTCTGTTTTTGGATTTCCACAAATATATTTTTCTTCTGGCCAAAGAATGAAGACAAAACTTGGGGTTCCTTCCTCAGTAAGGCAAGCCACCATCTGTTTATCGCCTGTAAGCAGTAATCAATGCACAAAAACGTTTTAACAATAGGAGACATCACTTAAGTGAAATTACTTGTTGATCGCCCTACAAGGAGGGGGAAAGGAAATTTTACAATAGGACATTTGAGAAGGATTTTAGTCAGAAATAAAGGAAAAAATTTCGCAAACATGGTTCATTATTACTGCAGTTTTCGGAGCGTAAATAGAATCGAAGCCGGCCATTCAGTGGGTTAATCAATCAGACAGAAGATCAATATTAAAGCAAATTTTACATGAGACAATAATTTTTGCTGCTAATTCCTAATCTTAAGAAAGTAGAGAGATATCTGCGTATTATTTCACCTATCATCATGCAATGTTAAAAATCAGTGCCAGAAAAGTAAGGTTGAAAAATAATTTGCCAAAATAAACACGAATGGTTTTGAAAGCTGCACAAACAGGAAAATAACTCCCCAAAACAATATTTTTTTTTCTCCCTGGACAAAACCATATGACAATTCAGCGATGTATTTGAATAACTTCCATCTTAATTAATGTCTAAGTACCATTTGGATTAACATATTTAGAAGGTATATAATATAGTTTGTTGGAATTGGGCTCTTTAAAAATTTGATCCTTTAGTAAGTGTAGGTAAGGTCACTGAATCAAATGTATCTTGCTTTCACAAAATATCATTTATACTTTTATTTTAATGTTTCTTTCTTTTTAAATCATGTTTCTATGATTTCTTATTTGCCTTTACCAAAATCAACAATCATCAATTTTTAGATTGTGTTTTAATAATTTTTATTTGATTTAACGTGTCAATAACATTTCAGGTTAACGTACTTAATTATGGGCATAAATTACAAAGTTATCAGAATGGGCTTTGGTGTACCTGATGCTTACTGAATAAAAAAATTTTTCCTGCATAAAGTGTCATTTAAATATTCATTGGAATGCTTATTTCTTCTTCGTATCATGTTTTCAAGAAATGGCCTGTTTCTTTCACATATTTAAAAACCCACAAAATATTACGCAGCCAGCTTGTTAAATCACCACGAAAAGACGCCAAAAAAAAGCTTTTTAATTCAAAAACACAGCACGCTATTCTTTTATCATATTTATATGCATATTTATGTTACTTTTATTTCTCATTTGACAAATTATGACATTTTTCGAAATTTCTCATATATGAAAGCTATTTTCTCTTCAATAACTTTTACAGATGGAGTAAGTACACTATTATTTAAAAAGTGTTAGCTCCCTATTTCAATTTAACAACCTTCCTATCGTGGTAGGTATAGAACTATTGTACACTCGTATAATTTATTTGTCCAGGGTTCATATCTCAGCAAACGGGCTAGCGACGGACCAGGAGTAGCCAAATTCGTATAAAAAGAAACCACATAAAAACAAACCTCTACAGAAGTATGATTACTATATTAATATCACAAAATAAATGCTTGTTATGCTCTGACAAGTTTTATCAAGATGCCAATATTCAGTTTATATACAAGTCGTAAATTCTCTAGCCAGATTCCATTTTTATATAAATAGATGCATAAAGCATAAAAGGGAACAGTTGGTTTCATTGTTTATTCTTTTTCAAAATTTAATTCCTTTAGATATGATTTTTAATGGTAAACGATATTCTACTAAGTTATATAACACTACAAAATTCACTCAGGCTATCAAATATTACATTTTTAAGTAAATAACAGAAGCATATTTCTATCGTAGTTATACGAAAACTGAATTATATGAGAATAGAGTATAGTTAGGTACATGAGAATATCTGAAATAATATTTTCACATGCGTACACATAATGTTTCAATACTTGGGTTTTCAAAGCATAAAAAGTTGTAAAATAATACACATCCAGAAATAAGTGTCACATAAGTAGATCATATGAGCAGGAATGTGATATATGATCGGATCCAAAAGTTATTGCCCTGCGTTTTCGTCATAAATGCACATTATTTGACTTTTAATGCTAATTTAGCAACATAACAGAACCAAATTAGCAATCAGTTACCAAGCAAATACATCTTAATCGCGCTGTTCCCTGTATGTTTATGCGATATATGACGAAATCGGATCCAAAAGTAATTGCCCTGCGTTTCCATTATAAATTAATATGCTAATTTAGCAACATTTACTGCTAATTTAGCAATATAACATTTTACTGCTAATTTAGCAATATAACAGAACCAAATTAGCAATCAATTACCAAAGAAATACAAGCACATCTTAATCGCGTTTTACCCCATATATTTTCATTTTCTCCCTAGCTCCTATACCTCACATGATATTTATTTCCGTTGGCATGATTAAATGTCCCCCACATCTTAAAAGAGCCAAGCTGGCGAAACGAAGGATGTTCTCCGAAGAATATCCCAAAATATCCTAATTCACTCAAAACAGAATTGGAAAACTCATTCAAATCATATTTAATCAAAACATTTTATGCAAATTTTGGGGTTTGTTTCATTTTCAGTGGTGAATTCAATCATTGAAACATTTTTACTGCATTTCCTCACTCATATAAAATTAGCAAAATATTTTTAAAAAATAATTTTTAGGTGTAATGGTATTCTTGATTATTCTTTGTTATATGACCAAAAATAAAAAAAGCGGCTTGTATTCAATATTTATTTTTATTGATTTATTTAATTACAAATACTTAGCTATTGATAATTAAGACACAGTCTTTCCATATTATCGCTTTTCTATTAGTCCTTGAAATTATATCATAGTCCTAATAGAATTCGTGTATGGTAATCCCATGATTATATAAACTACGGGGATACTAATAATGGCAAATTTTAAGTGAAAATGGAAAATTATTTAAATAGAATAGAACAGAAATTATTTAAATTCACTATAATTATTCTTATATTCTATGTCATTTTGGTACTATAATTTCAATTATCGCCTGAAATACTGCAATGTAGTCATATAATTTGTAAGCGGGAGTCCCCCAGTTTTAAATTTAGCCATATACGAGCAAAAATATTTTGAAAGTTTAAAAAAAAATACATTACAATTCATTTAACTGAAACCGTAAGAAACAAAAGGGACATTTGTATGTTCTGTTTTACGCATTTAATCTATAAAATACGGAAAAGTGAGGAAATCCTACCTTTAAACACAGAGAAATAACTCTTTCTAGTTTGTGGTAAGATTGCATCAAATTCATTTAAACTTCTGTTTGAATTAGAAATGCGATCTCTCAAATCAACGAAAGAATAAATTTTTGATTTAATGTTCCATATTACTATTTGATTTAATGTTCCATAGTAACTGCATAGTAGCTAAACTCCCCAAAATAGTTTTAAAAAACAGCCAAATTGCTTTAAAATCCCGAGAAACTTTCTTTAGGAAGATTATTGTCAATTACATGCTGAAAAGATCAAGCTTTACGAGGATGAGCTCGACTGTTAACGAATAACTTGTGAAAAAAATTCAAAGCTAAATATAAATATGTATACTAAATTTTCCAAAAATTCCTAAGAAGTATTGTACTCTTACTGCAAATATATACGGATATATAATGTCAAGAAAACTGCATCGGTAAAAAAGGGATTAAAATTTAATTTCCCAAAATAAATGTCCTACCTAAAACTAAATAAAATAGATAATAAGAAAATAGTAAAAAATTTTGTGTAGTAAAATAAATAACGAACTTTCTTAAAAATATTGCCCAATATAACACCTCCAATAATCGAAAATTTGCAGCAAGCGTAGAAGCTAAAATGCTATAAAGATTTCTGAAAATTCGGAAGTCAAATATTAAAGAAACACGTCTCCAAGTACAAAAGAAAAAGATAGGAAAGACGAAAACTAACGCAACAAGTAAAAAAAAGTTCTTGCCATTCATTAACGGAGAGGCTATTATATGGCTTATCCATCACACTAGGGGGAAGAGAACATACTGCCCTACGCCATCTTACGGAGATTCCAGAAAACGAAAGCCATTTTTTGGAGGTTAACTTGTAAGGTATTACTCCAGCTTTCTTCGCATGCCTTCGTGGTGTAGTGGTCAGCACGTTCGGCACGTAACTGAGAGGTCTGTGTTTTGATTCTCGGCGAATGCGTTGCTCATTTTTCCAATACTCCTGCTTCGAAATAACCTAATGTCTCTACAAACTAACAACAAGGCCATTTTCAAAGCATTTCGTTCGAAGGGACGGGCCAATGCCAACTAGATATATAAGATTACTTTTTCCCATTATGGGGGAGAAGCTTTTATTGAGGTTGGAGGAACACGTTGTAATAAATCTCTAACAACAATATGTTGTGATCTAAAGTGAAACTGCGAAGGTTTATATAGACCGAGATGAATTCATTAAAGCAGGTTTAACTATTATTGTAGTTATAACTATTATTATACTATTAGGAACAATGTAATCCATGATCATCAGTCTATTTTCCTGTGATTTCCTTTTCACTTCTATGTGAACAGCGAGGAGGGAAAAAGGAACACTTGTCCGTTATGTAGAATCCATCATTGCATAAAGCAAAAAAAAAACCATTGCATAAAGCAAAAAAAGTCAGGGTAATGCAAAGCAAAATGAGAATATTAATAAAAAAAACTGCAATACCAGCATAGTTTTATTTTTATATCTGTATCTAAAATGTTGCCAATTACAAGTTACTAAATATTAAATGTTAACATTTACAAATTATTAAATATTAAATATTACAACATCTAACTGTCTTTCAAATTAAAAGAGAAAACTCTTCCAAGGTCCTTTCTAAGGGGTCTAGTCTGGACACCGGTCGATGTCGATGTTGGAAAACCGGTCGGTATTCTCTTTCCACTCGACAGCAGACGGTAGAGCGAATCTGACCCCTTCTAATTCCGTCAGCGGAAAATGAAGTGTAAATTCCGTCCGAAAGTGACGTTTGTTTCATAGCAACCAGTCTCTCTCACTTCTACATTGCTCGAGGCTCAGGCAAAGGAAGTAGTTTGTTGTCAAAAGTGCTGTTTCGCACGTGCTTAACAGAAAATATCAGTAGCAAAAAAAAAACAAAAAAAAAAAAAACAACTACTAACCAATTCGAATTAATGGTGACATTTTTCGAAAAATATCCGCAGCTGTTAAGCGGGAAAATTGACAGCACATTTAATACAGAGAACAGGAAAAAAATAGGAAGACTTAATGGATATTTTAAATGCAGAAGGAATTGACCCTTCCAAAACTGCTGATATGTGGAAGAACGTAAGTATAATTTTATGTATGATCTTTTGAAAAATGGAAATATTTTTAAAGTTTACATATTTGTAAACTATTTGTTAACAGGAACTTTGTGTTAAAAATATTTTTTTGTCTTAAAAGGTTATTCAGGAATGTCATAAATCAAATCATTGAAGTATAGCTTCGCCTACTCGTGGTTAATATTCCTATTGAATTAGAATCAAAGAATTTTTAATTTTTAGCAACTGATGATTATATCAGTGATTTTATTTAATCATGAATTATACCAATCACGTAACTACAGGTAAACGATTTATTTTAGATGTTATTAACTCATTTTTTTATATTTCCTTTCCTGACTGTTGTGTCAGAAATGTTCAAAAACATAACATATTTACACCTTTGCGTAGATTCCAAGTCTTTTCAGAGCCCAACTTTTATCTGTATTTACTTCTCCAGAAGGAAATCTTATTGAATTCTCTTGTGACAATAAATTGAAGACAAAATTCAACAGTAGGGAATGAAGTCAGTTTATGATATTATTAAAAAAGGAACAATCTGAACGTGACTGCATATTTGTGATAGCCAAATTCTCAGTTGTTTGCTATGATTCTAAGATTTTCAAAATGTGTTCTATGAAAAGGGGTTC